>PVLA01005704.1:53511-140075 GCA_004027455.1 Hydrochoerus hydrochaeris
CAAGGGAGACTGAGGGCAGCAAACACACAACATCAGACATGGCTTCAATGGACATTAAGAGATATCTTCGGGACCTTGTAGACGAGCTCAAAACTGAAATATTAAATCAGGTAAAGCAAGATATGAGTAGAGTAATAAAAGAAATGCTCTTAGGAAGCATCTCTCAGGATGATACAAATGGAAGAAGTGAGGAACACAAAAAAAAAAGAGAAACATTCGATAAAGAATATAAAGAAAATATAGAATACATGAAGCAGATTCAAAGAGACTACCAGGAAATTAAAAACTCCAATGAAAGCTGGCAAAACTACTTAAAATAAACTAAGGATAGACTATCAAAACTTGAAGACAAGTTTGCAATGTGTGATCATGAAATGAAAGATCTCTTAAAAATAACAAGGAAACAGGCAGTAGCAATACAAAGGCTAGAAGATGACAAGAGAATCTACAATTTAAGAATAAGAAATGTGAATGAAGAAGCAGGAATACATACAGGTGACTTACAAAGGCTATTCACAGATACAATTAAGGAAAACTTTCCAAGCATGGGAAAAGAAAATGACATTTGATTATGTGAGGCATACAGAACTCCAGCCACCTACAACCAAAACAGAGCTACACCCAGACATATAATAATCAAGATACCAGAAATTCAATATAAAAAGAATATTAAAAACCATCAGAGAAAAGAAACAGATTACCTATAAAGGAAAGTCCATCAAGATCATGGCAGATTTCTTGACCCAGACCATCAGATCAGGAAGAGCTTGGAGTGAAGTCTTCCAAGCCCTAGAAGAAAATACCCTCCAGCCCAGATTGATGTACCCTGCAAAACTGTCACTAGAAATTAATGGAGAAACAAGATGCTTCCATGACAAAGAGGAACTGGGCGGGTTTGTGACCACCAATCCAACCCTGCAGAGAATACTGAAGGACATTCTAGAGAGAGAGAAAAAAAATACCAGGATTTTAGGAACAATGGCAGAAAGGCCTCAGTGAGTGGTGCAGGCAGTAGAATGAAAGAGAAAACTAGACAAACGAAGGCAGAAAAATAGCATAGTAGAAATGAGGCAGAGGATAATTAAAATCACTAACATAGATGGCCTTGATACACTATATTGTTAATAGTGTACCAGGATTTAAAACCTACATTACTCACACTACTCTGCTTAGATGTATTATATTCTGTTCTAGTCATTCTACCTGTACTAGATTTGAGGGCACAGACAGCAATCCCAGAAATAATAGGATATAGTATGGTAATCATCCTTAATTTTCTATTAACTTAATCTAAAGCTCTGTAAAACCTACACTGTTTTACCATGACTGATCATAATCAAATCTGGTTTGTTGGATCGCTGTTTTGTATTGATAGATTTCATTCAAAGCTGTTATGATTGATAGTATCAAGTCTGAGAGTATAGGCAACTGCACTGAAGATGACAAGATCCACTAGAATATCCACTCTGGTTTGATTATTACCTGCTTTTGAAGTTTTATACTGTCTACAATGTTTTATTTTTACTAATATTGTTATTTACTGCTTTACTCAATTATACTGCTATATTCAATTATGCCTGATGATATAGACAATTCTATTGAAGATAATAAGAAACAACACAGTAATCATTGTAGATCACCTTGTACTGTGGTTTTATACAACTTTTTGGCTTCATGTTTTTATAGGAATTTGTTTTGTTTTTCTTGCTAAGTTTTGTTTTTCCCTCCAATACAGAAAGAACAGAAATACATGTAGAGATTCATGCATGCATAGCTGTTTACATTCTCACTGTTTGACTATCTACTTTGTATGCTTTAATTTTGTAACTTGAACAACTATTTCTAAGAGGACAATATGCAATTTATTAACTAGTGATTTCTTATTGTTTATCTTTTTTTTGGAATTCTGTATTATCTTTAACCTTTACATGCTTTTGTTTCTCTTTAAATAAAAAAATAAAAGGATTTCTGCAAAAAACCCAACTGAATATAGATATGAAAACAAGTCAAATGCATGCTTCTCCTACTGTAAAATTATTTCTTTGAGTGATACTTTGGGAAATAAAAACAGTCATGGTTGCTGTTGTTTGATTGTGTCCCCCTAAAAGAGTGATATGTGTTGTAAACTTAATCCCCAATGAAACAGTGTTGAGAGGTGGAGCTTAATGGGAGGTGTCCATGTCATGAGGGCTTTACCCTCATGAATTACTGCCAATGATAAAGGGCTTGAAGCTGAACACCCCCCCCACCTCTCTGTCTCTCTCTGTCTGCCTGTCTCTGTCTGTCCATCTCTGTCTGTCTCCCTGTCTCTGTCTTTCTCTGCTGTCACCCCATCTCTGCCTCTCTCTGTCTCTGTCTGTCTGTCTCTCTCTGTATATCTGTGTGTCTCTTTCTCTCTCCTCTCTCTCTCATTTTCAACCATGACATATTGCAGCAAGAAGACCCTCTGCAGATGTGGTCCCTAGATCTTGGATTTCCTAACTTCCAGAACTGTAACAGATAAAGCTCTGTTCTTCATAAATTACTCACTTGCAAGTATTCTCTCAAGTATTCAGTTTTTGCAGCATAAAGTGGACTGAGACAATAGTCCAATCAGATCTGTCAATAAGTCAACCAGGGAGGGTAAGACAAACCAAAACAGTGAAGGAAACCAGAGCCTTATGGAACAGCAATTAAGGCTACAGGTGTTTGACCCAGAACCGAGTAAACCTCAGGGACAGCCACAAGGTGTTCCAGAAACTGAACAAAAACCTCTGTTAGATGGTAGGAAGTTGATAATCTGAAAATAGTGAGAGACTGGATTTGAGCTCTAATAGGCAACTTCACTTATATTCTTTACATTTCAGGCAAGAGATGTTTCCTTTAATTTATCTATTAAATTTATTTACAAAACAAATTACTTTGAATATTCAGTAAGAGTATAATCTGAGAACTCTTTAAACTAGAAATGTCCATTGGTATTCTCAAATCCTAACATCATTTTAGAATACTAGTTCTTTCCTGGATATCCCCCTCTACCCCTCAGCTCTTTTTGTTCTTTATTTTATTTTATTTCTAATTGACACTTAATAATTTTACATATTTATAGAGTATAAAATTCATGTGTAAAATGTATCATGACCAAATTAGAGTCACTGGTATTGTCATTACTTTAAACATTTATTATTTTTTTGTGGTGAGAATATACAAAATATGTTATTTTGAAGTATACAATATATTATTGTCAACTAGAGTCCCCCTACTGTGTGATCAAGCACTAGAATTAACTCCTCTTACCTAATTAACTTTGTACCCATTGGTACCACATAGCCTGTCTCTTTACCTTCCCCAGCTCCAAGTATGAGCAAAGAAATGCAGGTTCAGGCTTATTTTATTTAACATAATATTCTCCAGGTTCATCTATGTGCCACGAATGAGGTTATATCATTTTTTATAAATGGATAGTACGCCACTGTACCAATACACCACATTTTCTTTATTCATTCATCTATTGATGGGCTGTCAGGTTGATTCAATGTCTTAACTATTGTGAATAAATATGGAAGTAGGCATTATGCCCAACTTTCCTTCCCATCTCAGCCACAGATCTGGAAAAAATTGTCCACATTCACTCCATGCTCTTATCCTCTCTTGAATTTTCAGACCACTAGTATTTGGCTTCTACCTCCCACCCCAGGCTTCCAAAAACTGCTCAAGGTCCTTGCTGCTGAAGCCAGTACATGTTCTTCTATTTTTACCTTCTTGACCTTTCCACAGCTACTATTGCTGTTTACTCCTTTTTCCACAGCATTTGTGTCAAACTTTTCTCTTTTTTGTCTGCTCACAGTTCTATCCTAGTTTTCATCAGACTTCTGTTTCCATCTCTGTCCTTGGAATATCAACCGTCCTTGGGGCTTGATTTGGTCTCCTTTTGTGTCTCACCTTCAAAATCTTTCCCCAGATATTCTCAGTCATTCCAACAACTTTTATTACCAGCCTTACCATTACCCTAATGAGTTCCAAATCTTTGTTTCTATCCCAAACTTTACTCTTGAGTCACAGATCTGTCTACCTAACTTCTCCACTTGAGTGTTCAAACTCTATGTACCTCAACCTGAGCTCATTACATTGGATCCCTCCACCACTACTTGCTTGTTTCCTTGTATTCCTTGACTTGCAGACAGAAAGTTCAATCACATCAGCGTCCTGGGATTCATTCCTGCTTTCTCTTCCTCCAATCCCATTTTGACTAGCTTTCACATTCTGCCAACAGATTTCCTTAATACAGATGCTCCTTAGCCTACAATGGGAGCTATCGTGATAAACCCACTATAAATTGAAAATGAGTCTACTACACTGAACTTCCCCAACATTATAGTTTAGCCTAACCTACCTTACCTTCAATGAGCTCAAAAACATTAGCATATAGATGGTCAAAATCTTCTAACACAAGCCCATTTTACAATGAAGTGTTGAATGTAATGATATGTTCAATGCTTCATTATAAAATACTGCATGGAAGTAAAACCAGAATTCTTGTATGTCTTCACTCTTACACTATCATGAAGTTAAAAAAAAATCTTAAGTTATGTCTTCCTGCTAAATTAGGGAACAATTGCCTTTCACAAAATCATGCAATCTTTCTACCTCACTCTGTTATGCTTGGGTGGCCACTATCATCTTTCTTTGATTATAGGTCCAAGCTCTAACTGTTCTCCTCAACCATAGGCTTTTCTGCCTCTGTCCCCCACATTGTAGGCAGCTGCTATTTTAAAGCTAGAATCTTATCATGACATCTGTCTGCTCAAGGGTTTTGGGTGTTTTGGGAGCTGCCCTTACTCTCCATTCCCACCGTTTTAACAGAGCTTGTAGGGATCCTACTGGGAGCATTGCCTTTCAGTCCCATAACATCATGAACTTCCCCATCACACCACTTAACTGTTTGATAATATCTTGAGGCAACAGTCTTTGTGTTTTTCCTTCCCAAGCATTTGTGTGTTTCCGTGACTATTCTGTTTGTCAGAGGCATCTCTTTTGCCTGGAGGAAAAGTAAGATTATTAAAGCCAAAATTTAAAAGTAGAAAATGGTCTGTGTTCATTGTTTCTTAAAAAAATAAAATAAAATAAACTCCCAAACAGCATTTTGAATACTATATCTGAAGAGAAGTCCTGAGGGAATCAGAGAACAGAGTTTGAACCATCAAAGTGGAAATAGAAAGAGGATGGAATGAAATGGGGGATCGCTCCCATCCTATGAGTAAGTGGAGGCTGTGTGGCTGAGGAGTGGGAATGTGATGGGATGAAGGACGGACTTGATCTTGGAGGAAATGAAGGTGGGAATGAGAGGCTTGAATAGCAGAGCAATTATAAAGCAGTGAGTCTGCACCAGGAGACCTGCTAACCACAGGGAGGAGAGCAGGCATTGTTGGGGAAGCCAAGTAATGCTTGCAAACCATTTGTTGTAATAATCTAGGGCGTGTTACACACTACCCGAAATATGAATCCGTGAGAGCTTTTTATCTTGCCCTTGACCACTTCTGCTATAATAATTCAAATTTTGCATTTCCATCAGAAATGTATAGGTTATTCACTGCTCCCTTCTATTTATAAAAAGCCTTCTCCCAAGAGAGGGTATTGGGTCCCTGGCACCCAGAGATGACACAGTGGTATTTCCCAGCCTTAAGACTTAAGTGCAACTGGTCAGTAGTGAAAATGTTTCCTATCACATACTACACAGTATATGCTGTGCTAACTCCTTTTCTTTTCTTATCCACCACTAGATCATAAATTATGAGAGAAAAGACTTCATTGATCTTGGCCAAAATTACTCCCAAAGCTCAGTGAAATGCCTGATAAATTGTAAGGGTTCAGAAAGTTTGGTTGGTTAAATCAACAAATTGATTAAGAATGATTGATTTGAAGACAATGATTTTAGTGGTTCTTTTCAATAGAACACCAAGATGGTGATCCTTTTTCATCCTAAGCATGTAAGGTCTAACTTTAAGAAATTAAGTTAAGGAGCTGAGCTATTAAAATTGTAAAGCAGTTGTGGATTTTCCTCTTCTTCTGCTAAGACTTTTCAACCTTTGAGGCCCGTGGCCTGTGTCCATCATGTGGGATGGTCAGGTGGCTGGTAGTGAGGCATCTGGAGAGCTGGGCTAAGCCCATGTCTTGGTGAGTAATCTCCATTTCTTCCATTTCAAGGAATAATTTGACTGACAAAATTATGATATTATGTCTTATTGCTTGGTTCAATGTTAATGAGGCTGTATATGTTTTGTTATATTTTGGTTTATTTAGCTACTGAGTTTTATAAGTTCTTTACGTATTTTGGATATGAATCACTTACAGCTAAAAAGGTTTGCCAATATTTTCACCCATTCTGTAGGTTGCCTTTGAATTTTATTGATTGTCTTCCTTTGCTATGTATAAACCTTTTACTTTGAGGTAATCTCAGTTTTTAGGAATTTTTTGCTTTTGTTGTCTGTACCTTGGGAGTTGTATATGAAAAAAATCATTGCCATTGATGGCGAAGCAAATCTTTTAGAGACCAATAACAAGCCAAAATTCACTTATTTATTGCAAAGTGCCAACAGTTCAATTAAACCTGGAATTAGTTTAGAGAAAACAACGCACACATTCAACTCGCACGCCAACAGAGAGGGCTCTGTGGGCCCACTGCAGCAATGCATGCCATGGGTTTGTTACCACTGGCTTAGAACAATGTCAAGGAGAGTTTTCCCTGTATTGTTTTAGGGACTTTATGACAGATGAGCCAATTGGTATCTCTTCAAGTCTCCAACCTACTTGAAGATAATTTTCCTATACAGTGTAAGACAATGGTCACACTTGATTCTTCTGTATGTGGATACCCAGTTTTCCCAGCATTTATTGAAGAGATTTTCTTTTGTGATTTCCTAACTACTCTGCCAATGTTAAATTGACCATGTATGCATGGGCTGATTTCTGGGTTTTCTATTGGTCTACATGGTTGTTCTTATGACAATGCCACATTGTTTTCATGTCTGTCACTTTGTAATCAAGGAGTGTGATGGCTGTAACTTTTTGATAATTTCTAAAAACTTTGACTCTTGTGGGTCTTTCGTGGTTCTACAAAAACCTTAATTGAAGGTAAAAAAAATCACATAAACATCTCAATAGGCATAGAACATTTTATCCTTTCATGATAAAAACAAGGTATAGTAAGAATTTACCTCACTATAAGAAAGGCCATCTATAGCAAGCCATAATGTGATCATGTCACACTCAGTGGTGAAAATCTGAACATTTTTACTTTTTCCACTTTGATTCAGCATGATATTGAGAGTCCTCACCAGAGAAAGTAAGAAAGAAATGAAAGTCACCCAAACTAAAAGAAGCAAAATTGTTTGTTTGTAGATTATATAATCTTATAGAAACAGCACATGAAAAATCTGCCCAAAAAACCTACTATAATACATCAATTCAATAAAGTTATAGAATACAAAGTCAATGTATAAAAAACGGGTTGCCTTTTATACATTAAAAATTAATAATCCAAAGAGAAAACAACTTTATTTATAATAACAGCAAAAGAATAAAGTACTTGAGAGTAAATCTAATCAAGGAAGTATACATAGACATTAATGGATGAAGTTGATGAAGACATAAATAAATAGTAATATACCCCTTGTTCATGGATTGGTAAAATTAATGTTCTTAAAAAATGTCCATAGCATGTAAAGCAGTCTACAGACTCTAGGCAAACTCTACTAAAATTCCAATGTTAATTTTCACCAAAAACTTTCTCAAATTCATATGAATTTTAATATTGCTGACCTCAGAATTGTAAGGTAATAAATTTGGGATGTTTTAAGCTTTGGAAATGAATCCAGTTCATTAACTTCATCAGTTGTGTTAGGCATATTCAATGCTTTAACAGAACACTAGCTGAAGAAAGGTACTTGAGACGGACTTTCTGAAGTGATGCTTAACTGGGACAGAAAGGGAATTCTATAAACAGATCCAGTGAGGCTGAGGTAGTTAAATTGTTCATTTTTGTAAGACTTGTCTTATGAATATTCATGAGCATATGTCTGGATATTATACACCTATCCAGATATATGTGTATATATATATACATACACACCCACCTCACACAAATACACACATATACACCATCTTAAGAGAGGTATAAACAGAAGAGTGTGATATAAGAATACCTAACCCATTTTTAAATTACACATGCCTCACACAGACTTTCGACATACAGTACTTTGTATTACTTGAAAAAATGAAGTGTTTCTGTAGTTACTTTAGAGAGGCACGTAGAGTTCTTGGGAAATAAGTGAGTTAATAATTAGAATCAGTTTGATCTAATAATATGACAATGTATAAGTGTCCTATGTTGGAGCAACAAGTGACCTCATTGGTTTTCTCTAAGAATATGAAAAATTCTGAACACTTTGTGAATATATCTATCTGGTCTTTTGGCAAAGGTGAGAATTTTTTACTTCTGCTTTAATATTATTAGGTCAGAGTCGAGTGTATTAACAGATGTGGCAAATTGTAGATCAGTTTCTAAACCAAAATTCCACTGCAATGGCAATGTTCTGAGAAGACCTATCACTGACACTCTCCTGTCAAATTAATACACTTCATCTTCATCAAAATTAAAGTTCAATTAGTAGAAGTTTATTCCATTAAGACCTCTAATATTCATTTTCCTTTAAAATGCCAACATCTCTTGGCTGATTAGCTATCTACATGTTCATCACTAAACACCAGAGTCAGAATAATGTAGATTCCTTTGTCAGGAAGTAGGAGGTTAGAAGGGGGTGAAATACTGAAGGGGGAAAAGAGAATGCTGGAATCTGCTTCACACTGGTCATAGACAGTCTAAGTACCTGTGCTCAAATTGTGACCAAACTCAGGTACAAACAAAACTGCAAAGTATTTACTCGCTGTATTAACTGTTTGTCTCATTTTTATCTCTGCAAAAGTACTGTTATTAGGTGCTAATAAGATTCCATCAGGTCGAAGTGCCAGACCCACGAGCCTCATTACATTGCTTTAATTTCTCCAACAAAGCTTTTCTTTGGCACCGTCTTCTTCATCTGCTACCCCTCTTCCCTTCCTCTCACTCTGAAGCCCTCATTCTGGTGGGTTCCAAACCCCTGTCCTAATTCTCTCCCTTCGTGGCAAAGCCAAGATTGGTTTAATTGAAATTGAGTGGCAGAGGGGACCGAGACACTGAACAAGGCCATCATGAGCTAGGGAAAAAGACCCAAAAGGCAAAAGGGTGACCTCATGCTGATTCAGTGGGAGGCCACAGCCATTGATACATCTACATTATCTAATAGTCATTGAAAACCCACTCTGCACAGGGTAGCACAGTAGGAATTGGACCGTTGCAGCCAAAGCTGGGGAAGTGTTAGAACACACAGTGGGGACACAGCCACGTGGTTGTGAGCTCAGAACAAGACTTCAGTGTAAGAGGAGCAATGCACAAGTATTGTACTAGAGTCCAAAATAGCAATTCAGTGTTGGAATTGTAGTAAAAGACACAAAGCAAGAACCTTGACCTTGAATTACTCAGCTGAGTTTAAATTTCTGCTGGTTTCTTAGGTGTTAGCCAGTAACTGATGGCTTGAGCCACTGCTTTCTAAACTTAGGTCATGACCTGTGCAGTAATCATAAAGTCAGTTTAGTGAGTAACTGGCTAGTAACTGGCATCTTTAAAATAAATAAAATAGGCTAGAACCAATAGAAAGTAGAGAAAATAATGTGTGTTGGACACAAGAGTTTCAGTTTTAGGTATATGTATCTTGTGTCACAATATGAAATGTACTTCTTAGCATTACTTTCTAAAAGAGCTTAAAAACTTCTGGTTTGAAACTAAGGGATACAGGGCAGGAAGCCAGGTTAGTCAGTATGTTCAAAATATTTTCTGCTTATTCCAGCTGACTATAATAAACCCATCCAGCTTGTGACATGGCTAGATATGAATGAATTAACCATGTAGCTTCCCTCTAAGAGGTTTTCCATGTGTAGCCCTGCTTGAGAAACAGGAATGAGGAATAATAATGAAGCATTTTTAAGACATTTTAGAAAGCAGTCTTAGGTTCACAGCAAATTTGAGAAGTTACAGATATCCCACATGACCTCTACCCCTCTCTACAAGCCTGCCCTGTTATTAACATCCCTTACCAGAGTCAGTGCTGATGAGCCCTCAAGGCCATGATCATTAAGTTCCACTCTTGATATTATACATTCTATAGGTTTATGAAAATGCATAACATGTAACATAGCCATCACTGTGGTATCATACACTGCAGTTTCTCTATCCTAAAAATCTTTCATGCTCTATCTATTTATCCTCTCTTCCTCTGACCCCTTAGCATGCACTGACCTTTTCACAATTTGTATTTTTCCCTTTCCAGAATGCCTTATAGTTGGATTACTACACAATCCATAACCTTTTCAGATAGGCTTCTTTTACTTGTTAATATACATTCACATTTCATCCATGTCTTTTCATGATAGCTGATTTCCTTTTAATGCCAAGTAACATTCCAGTGTCTAGATATACTAAAGTTCATCCATCCACTTAATGACGGACATCTTGATCTCTTTCAAGTTTGGGTAATTACAAATATATCTGCTATGAGTGTATTTTTCAGCTCCTTTGTGTAAATACCAAGGAGTGTGATTGCTGGGTTGTGTGGTATGAGTACATTTAGCTTTATAAAAATGCATCAGGCTATATTCCAAATCATGTGTATAGTTCGTAATATCACCAGCAATGCAGGCAAGTTCCTGCTGTTCTAAATCCTCATCAGCATTTAGTGCTGCCAGGCTCTTGGATGTGGGCCATACTAATAGGTGCACAGTGGTAGATCACTGCCGTTTAATTTCCTTAATGACATATCGGTGCAGAGCTTCTTTTTGCATCCTCATTTAGCATTCACATATCTTCCTTAATGAAGTGCCCATTAAGGTCTTTGGTCCATTATTGAATTAGTCTGCTCATTTTCTCATTGTTGAGTTTTAAAGTCCTTTATAAATTTTGGCCAACAGTCCTTATTAGATACTTCTTTTTACAAGTATTTTCTCTGGTCTGTAGTTTATTATTTTATTGACTTAATAGTCTTTCCCACAGCACAGAACTTTTTATTTTAAGGAAATGTGGATTGCCAATATTTTTTCAGAATTTGCCTTTGATGTGGGATATAATACTTATTACTAAAATCAAGATCACTGATATTTTCTTTTGTCTTATCTTCTAAGAGTTTTATAGTTTTGTGTTTCATGTTTAAGCTGTATCTATGGAGTTTTGTTATTTCAACTTTTATCATTGTCATCACCATCATTATTATTGTTGTTATTATTTTTAGGTTGCAGGGGATTTAAAGGCAGGGCCTCATACATCCTAGGTAAACTCTATACCACTGATTATGTCTCCAGTGATTTTCTTATTTTAAGACAGAGTCTCACTAATTTCCCAGGGAGACCTGGAACATGCAGTCACCCTGTCTCAGCTTTGTGAGTAGCTGGGGATTGCTGATGTGCTCCACCACACTGCAGTGTGAGCTAACTTTCATGAAGGACATAAGATCTTTCTGGATTCCTGTTGTTGCATCTGAATGTCAAGCTGTTCCATAATCACTTATTTAAAACACCTTTTCTCTGTTATATTATCTTTGCTCCACTGTCAAAGGTCAATCAATTATATTTATTTATTCTTTATTTCTGGGATCTGTATTCTGATCCATTGATCTATTTGTCTGTTCTTTTGCCAACACTAAAGTCTATTGACTACTGTAGCTTTTTGGTGAACTCTTAAGTCCTCCTCCAGTACTGTGGAAATCCTTTCCATATTGTGTTGGCTATTCCAAGTGTTTTGTTTCTCCATATAAATATTAGGATAATTTATTGATAGCTGTAAAACATTTGGCCAAAATTGGGGTTATGATTGAATTAAGTGGTAGATCAATTTGGGAAGAACTGACATTTTAATGATTTTGAGTTTTCCTATCTATGAACATGGGATATCTTTCCATTTATTTAGTTCTTTTTTATTTCTTCCATTGGCTTTGTAGTTTTTTTTCATATGGATCATGTGTATTTTGTTATATTTATTTTATTTTGAAAAGAACAAAACCAAATGAGAAAGAAAACAAAATGTCATTCAAAACAAAAGGATGGACATATCACATGATTAAAACCACAATACAAGGTGATCTACAATTGTTACAATGATGTCTCTTGTTATCTTCAATAGAATTATCTATATCATCAGGCATAGTAAAATTGAACATAGTAGTACAGAACAATATCAATAAAAATAAAACATTGGAGACATTATAGGACTTCAAAAGCAAGTAATAGTCAAACCAGAATGGGTATCCTAGTGAATCTTATCATCTTCAGAGCAGTTGTCTCTACTCTCAGACTTGATACTATCACACTTAACAGATTCAAATAAAATCGGTCAAGACAACACAGTGATCTAACAAACCAGATTCAAATAAGATCAGTCATAATAAGACAGCATAAGTAATTCAGTGCTTTAGATTAAGTTAATAGGAAATTAAGGATGGTTACTGTAGTATATCCTGCTATTTTTGGAATAGCTGTCTGTGCCCTCAAATCTAGTACAAGTAGACAGACTGGAACAGAATATAACCAAACTAAACAGAGTGATGAGAACAATGTGGATTTTAAATCATGATACACTATTAACAATGTCCTCTGCCTTCCTTTTTTAGACAATTCATCCCCTTTCACTTTCACAGGGTGCATTGTACATTTTGGATCCCACTAACTCCTTTAGTTTTTAGATTAGGGAGGCAACCTACTATTTACCTAAGTGATATTAAACCTTTTTACCCCTAAGCCTGATCTTAATTTTTTCCTTTATCTACAAAAGTCTCAAGGTTTTCCTTCCTTATAGCTGAGAAGTTCTCTACTGCACAAAAGTGTCATGTCTTTCCAACCTATCTGCAACTGCTGGATGAGCTGACCCTATTTCTTTCTGGTTCCCTGTCACATAAAGCATTATTTTCTCATCTTTGACTTTCAGCCCATAAACCCTCTTTCAGGTTGACTATATTTCCTATACAGAGCATCTTGGTGGACCCTATATCCTGATCTACTCTGCCTGTGTTTCTTTTGGTTAGTGTATCAAGGCCATCTATGTTAAGAGATTATAGCCAACCTTCTCTGCCTCATCTCTGCTATGGTATTTTTCTTCCATTGGTTGTCTACTTTTCCCCTTCATTTCACTGTCTGCCCCATTCATTGAGGCCTCTCTGCCACTATTCCTGAAATCCTGTTGTTGCTTCTCTCTCTCTCTCTCTCTCTCTCTCTCTCTCTCTTTCTCTCTCTCTCTCTTGAATGTCCTTCAGTATTTTTTGTAGGGTTGGATTGGTGGTCATGGTCTCCCCCAGTTCCTCTTTGTCATGGAAACATCTTGTTTCTCCATTAATTTTGAGAGATAGTTTTGCAGGGTACATCAGTCTGGGTTGGAGGTTATTTTCTTTCAGGGCTTGGAATACTTTGCTCCAAGCTCTTCTTGATTTGATGGTTTGAGTCAGGAAGTCTGTCATGATTTTGATGGATTTTCCTTTATAGGTAATCTGTTTCTTTTCTCTGAGAGCATTTAATATTCTGTTCTTGTGTTGAATTTCTGGGATCTTGATTACTATATTTCTGGGTGTAGATCTGTTTTGGTTTTAGCTGGCTGGAGTTCTGTATGCCTCATATATCTAAATATCTTTTCCTTTTCCTATGCTTGAGAAGTTTTCCTTAATTATTTCTGTGAATAGCCTTCGTATTTCCTTTGTGTTTACCCCTGCTTCTTCACTCACATTTTTTATTCTTAAGTTATAGATCCTCTTATCTTCTTCTAGTCTTTGTATTTTTACTGCCTGGTTCCTTGTAATTTTTAAGAGATCTTTCCTTTCACAATCACAAGTTGCAAACCTGTCTTCAAGTTTTTGATAGTCCATCTTTAGTTTCTTTCAAGTATTTTTGCCAGCTTTCAATGAAGTTTTTAATTTCCTGGTAATCTCTTTGAATCTGTTTCATGTATTCTAGATTTTTTTATATTCTTCACTGACGATTTCCCTCCTTTTTTTCTGTACTCCTCCATTCTTCCATCTGTGTCTTCTTGAGAGGTGCTTAACATTTCTTTTATTAATCATCTTATATCTTGCTATACTTGTATTAGTATTTCTGTTTTGAGTTCTTTTATGTTATGAAGATATTTCTTTATTTCAGCTGATGCTGTTTCTGATTCTGCAGGTTTGCTGCCCTCGATCTCTTCTGCGTTTACCTCTCCTGGACTCTTATTGTTTGGGTTGGCAGCTGGAGACATTTTCTTGTCTCTTTCTCTTGTCATGTTTCTGGTTTCTTCCAGACAAGTGTATAGTGGAGGTCCCAGGCTTTTTCTGTATTGGCTATGATTACTCTCAGGCATGCTGTCTAAAGATTGCTGCCCTCTCCATTTTGCTATTGGTAACTGGGGTACAAGCAGAGGCAATGCAGGCTGGCCCCTCCCCTCCAAGGCAGTCAACCACCAGGGGTCTTCACCACTTTAGTATGTGCCACACAGATGGAACCAGTTTGGGACAGCTTCAGGGGCAAATTTGTCCCTGGCTATTGGGTCCCACACAGGGGCGGGACCCAGTCTAAGCAGTTCCCACCAATTTGCTCCTTGCCAGGAGCAGCCAACTGAAGCCGCTGTGGTTCCAGGTTCAGGCTCTTCCTGCCTGATTCCAAAACATTGCCCCGCTGGTCACCCCCTCCCATGGGAGGACCAAATTGCTAGCACTTACCACGGCCAGTGCAGATCTCCACACTGACTCCATTCTCCATTGCAACATATCCTCCTGCCAACACCTTCGGGCTCGCCAGCTCCCAACTTCAGCCTGATTGTGAATTGTCAGACTCCTGCAGCGCCTAGCAGATCATGGCACTGGCTCCATTGAGAGCGCATCTGGCTCCAGAAAAGCATGGATTCTGTCCATGTTTTTCTTTTCTTTTCTTTTCTTTTTTTCTTTATCCTTAGTTTCTTCCTGGGTAGTGAGAATCCCTCTCCTTTCATCTCGTCTTCTCCATGGTGTTAAATTCTAGCATCTGAGCTGTTTCTCTCAGAGAGACTCTTTACCTCACTACTTACTCATCAATCCACCATCTTCCCATAAATCCCTCCATTTTGTTATATTTATACCTAGGTATTTCTTTTTCTTTCCTTCTTCTTCTCCTCCCCTTCCTCCTCCTCCATCTTTTTTGGTAGTTCTGAGGATTGAATCCAGAGCCTTGCACACACTAGGCAAGCACTTTATCACTGAGCTACACCCCCACCCCTTAAGCACTTCATTTTAGAGGGTTCTAACATAAACAGCATTGGCTTTTAAATTAAATTCCACTTATGCATTTCTGGAAGTTAGGAAAGTGGATATCTTTGATTGTTATCTTTGTATCCTATGACATGGCTATAATCTCATATTAGTTTAAGATTTTCATTATTGTTAATTCTTTTGAATTTTCTTTAAAGGCAAATATGCCATCTATGAAAAACTAGCTTTATGTCTTCCTTCATGAATGGATACCTTTTATTTCCTAGTCTTATCATAATATTCTAGAATGTCCAGTATGACATTAAAAGAGAAATAATGTGAGAGGACATTTTGCCTTATTTATGATTTTAGTGGAAAGACTCTTTTCTCACTATTGAGTATAATGTTACACACATATACTTTTGTATATGTGTGTGTATCAACAAGTTAAGGAAGTTCCCCTGAATGTCTAATAAGATGGAGCACTTTCAAAGCTAAGTACAGTGTCAGTGGTTCCCATAGTTGCAGAGGTATTTACATCTTAACAAAGGTGTCAGGTGGACCACTGATCACTTATGAGCCAGAGTTCTTCTGAGTTCAGGTAGTGAAATAGAACTAGCTTTGAAGTCACCCCTCCAATCAGCCTGAAAGTGTCCTTATATAACTGAGTTGTGAAGTTTTCACTTCTTGGTTTGTTTCAACGGCTAATGAGAGTGAATTCAAAAATCTAAATTCTAAGGCTTTCTTGGTCTCCCTGTCTTCAACTTCAGTTATTTACTAGATATTTTGACTTCAGGTCTCTTTTCTACATCTAGTCCTACCAAAACAGCTTAGCATCTTTCCACAAATAATCATTATCTTCCAACTTCTCTGTATTTATAGTATCAACCTTCTGTAAGTAATCAACATTTAAAAACTTGGAACCATATTTAATGCTTTTCTTTCTCATTCTCCTAATGGATGTACATATACTTTCAGGAGATAATAAATATTTATTGAACTCTGGGCTTTTCTGTCTCAGGGTCCTCTTTCTAATTTCTACCACTTATCAGTACCAGAAAAATGTTCCCTAAAGCCATCTCTAATGATTTTATTTCTTTTCGGTGAACAAGCAACTCTCATTCCCTGCTATGTTACCTGTAGCAATGTATTGCTCATATACATTTTTTTCTGTTCTTGACAGTCCTTCTTCCTGCCTCTCCAAATATAGATGCATCTCCACTACTTTGCTTAACACATTAAATTGCACATATTCTGCTCTGACAAACTATTCTAAGCAGTGGTTTAACAATATTAAATCTTTAAACTAAATTTATGAAATTTGTACTTCAAAAAGTATATTAACCTATGAACACCCAAAGTCACATACACTTATTTTCCAAGACATTTTATATGCTACAGATAACATCTGTATCCTCCAAAATTTTTATCCTGAAGTCCTGACCCTCATTATGATGATATTATGAGATAGGACCTTTTGCAAGTGATTAATTTTTGTTATTGTTGTTTTTGTTTTTGCCTTACTGGGATTGAAGCCTAGGGTTATATCTCTACTAGTAGAAGGATGCTCGACTGCTTGCTTAGCAAGCACAAGACCAGAAGATCCTAGAAATTTGCTAAATCATCCTAGATAAAGTTTTTATAAATGGTATTGGTGCCCTTATTAAAAAGACTGGAGAGTTTTCTTACCCTTTTCCTACCACATGAAGACACAGTGAAAAGTGTCAGTTATGATTCACAAATGCTTAGACAGTACTGAATCTTCTAAATTTTGATCACATCCCTCCCTCACACCCTTTGGAAACCCTTCATCAGCATTTTACAGGAGACTTCCAGCCTCAAGAACTGTAAGATAGGGTGTGTCTGTTGTTTAAGCTCCTTGGCAACAGCATTCCTAGCAGACAGGTTCTGAAAGAGTTCACTCAAGCTGTCACTGGATTCCAAAAATAGAAATGACCTTTCTGCTATTTTTCTTCTCCTTTAGGTCCATCAAGCACCTTCTTTTCCTGCTCTTTTCTCTGCACTGCTGCCCTCCTGTTTGTTCCCCAAGATCAATTCTGGGGAGACCTGAGGGTGTACAGATAGGGTAGAAAAACACAATGAATGTTCAACTTTTAAAACTTTATTGTGGTAGAAGACACATTGCCATCAGTCCATCTTAAAACATGCCCACTTACTTGGAACATACTTGTCTAGTCCTTCCTGGCACTTTTTGAAACAGTTCTGGGAACCCTTTTTCAGGAGTTCCTTTTTGTGCTGTCCTGGTTGTCTTGATGTCCTAACATTTTCAGCTTTCATGTTCATTTTGATTTGGGGGAAGTCTCAAAGTGCCAGTTCCAATAAAAAGAATTAAGATGTGTTATGCACATGTACCAACTCCTCAGGATGAATATAATCACATGTACTAGAACCGTTTACTAATAAAAAATGTTAGAAAGCACTTTGAAATAGTAAAAGAAAGACTTCTAAGTCAATTTAAGCAACTACAAAGAAGGCATCATGAAAGAGAAAGAAGAAAAAGAAAGAAAATGAAGACACACCTAATGATTTTACAAGCTTGTCTTTCTGTTGTGGCACTTGGGAGTAGCAGTCATTGCTTTGCATCACACCTTGTACAGATGCTCATGAAAGGGGCCTTCCAGAGCTGCATTAGAAAGTGTCAAGAACAATGGAATAAGTTTGCCTAAAGTGAGGGAGAGTTTTTTGAGGGTTACTAATGTCATTGTGTCTTTTACTATAATAAACTTTAAAAATATAAAGACTATATATTTTTATCACTTTTTGTAGGATGATAGAGCAGTTTGAGTGAAGAAGTTGAGAGAATGGAAATAGTGATTTCTGGTCCATTTTCTCTAATTCTGGTTCTATATATGATGTGCAATATGAAATAAAACAAGAAAAGACAACACATCCTTGATCAAAACATACCCGCATCAAAATGCCAGCTCGTGGAGACTCATAGGGTATCAGCTTACAGGTGCTCAGTGCAGAGAGACCTTTGGAAATGCCCTTGACCTCCTTTGTCATTCACTGATTTTCACTTGCACAAATGTGAGTCCTCTTTTATCAACGGAGGAAGAAGAGGCAGATTTGTGAAAGGCAACAAGGAAATCCATGGTTGGCTACCTAAAAATAGACCCTCTGCCTCACCACTGTGGAAAGGAGACACTGGTTTGTTGTGTGACCCTAAGTTGTAACACAGGTTCTCTGATCAGCATTGTGCAGTGTAAACTGAGTTATCCCAGCCTCTAATGCTGCACCCAGGCCTTAAAAGGAATCATTATCTGTAGGAAGTTTTGATAAGAGCTGGCTAGCTTGGCAGGTCTTTGAAACATGCAGACACACAGGAGTATACAGTTTGCTCTCTCAAGACAGGGTGCTTGCAAAGGGAGCTAGAGTTCCCTCCCCTAATCATCCAGAGAGAAAACTGTCCATGGCAATTTCTGTAGCCTCTGCTACAACATTTCTGTTAAACAAACAAAGAAAGCTCGGATTTTAAATGGTGAGAAAGCCTTGCAGCATTTGAAAACCATGTCATGCCTAGCTTTGCCTTCCTCCAAGGCAAACAAATTCTTGAAACAAAAATGTTTCCACTTAATTCCAAATCTTTGCATGGGTTACACCTTTAGTCACACATTCCCCTTACTATTACTCATAAGCCACTGAAATGAAAGTTAGCATCAATGAATACTCCGTAGGGGCTGGATCATGAGATGAAGTCAGGTGGTTAACCCCAACAGTTCAACAAGGAAAAGCAATTAGCAGAATCTGCCTTCTTCTAAGAGGCCTGGATCTTTTTTTATGCCATTATGTATTGAGGGAAATGAGTATGGTGGCTGATGATCAGGAAAAATAGACCAAATCCTATCCACTTGTAAATTCACAAATCCACTTGAAGCAGAAAACTCAACTCTGCACCCTCGAGGAATCGCACAAATGTATCACAAGATGAGATTTGGCTCAATGCCTGGAAGCTGCCAGGGTCACAAAACTCATTACTCAGAAAATAAGCCATGAGCCAGACCTTCATTCAGTAGAGGCATTTTACAACAGAACAGAGCTTCCTCGCCCCCCGCTTCCTACCCCTCATCAGTAGAAGCCTGAGTTCCCAGGTGTTCAGCGTTTGGAGTCTTACAGAGACTCAGCATCCACTCTTTCATGTCCCATCCTCATTTTAGCTGTCATTCTTTTTGCCCTGTCTACAGGCATCTCAGCAGTTAATGGGAGTGATTCAAATGATCCTACTCCAATTCCTGCTATTTTAGGATACTTAGCTTTTCTTAGCCATGAATTTCTTCTGTCTAAATCTGCCCGACTGAATTGGAAGCTGCCCAGAATCTTCTTCTTTGGAAATTACATTTGTGCATCTAGGGTATATTTGTCGTGCCACCCACGCTCCAGCCACTTTTTGAGAAGTGCAGAGCAAGTCACGTGACCGCCATCAGTGTATTTGCACCCTTTTTTGTTTAAAAACATAATCTGCATTACAAATTGCACCAATTCCTGTATGTAGTAAGTCATCATTCAATAAAAAGCACAAATGTATGCCTGTCACATTCAACATAATAAACTGCAAGTAAATACATCTTTTCTTAGTCCAAATCAGTCAGTAAATGATGTCTTTATTTTCTCTGTTATGCACCAAGTTTGCAATCAGCTTTATTCTTGATTCTCTCAGGCCAAGACTGCACAGCTTCAGAGCAAAGGCAGATTGTGCTTTTACCCAAAGCATATAGACACCTGAGGACAGGAACAAGGCTAAAGCAGTCCGTCTCCCCAGTTCCCTTTGTTATTGTCATCCTTCAGACACCAGTACCATCCCCGCCATAATCTCCTTGTGAAAGAGTTATCACCGTGTCTGCATGCGTAGGTGACAGTATGTTACAGATGAGAGGTGACTCCCTGCCTGCCTGGAAGAGAGTGCAGCTTGCCGAAGACGATGGTGTAGAAAGCTAGCCTTGTTCTTTGAAGTAAGACAAGCCTGGGTAAGAATTACCATCTTATCACTTACCTTAGACATTTGATCTTGGGATGCTCCAGTTGCCTAACCAGTTAGCGCGTGGTACTTATTAGACATTTGATCTTGATAATATCACTAACCTTCCCATTCCCTTATGTGAAAAGTGAGGATAACTGACACTGTATAAGGCAGACGTGATGACTTTAAATTACATGTCTAGTCCTTAGTTTCACAGTTTCTGCTTGATTAAGTGTTAACTAATGACACAAGCAAGTTCTTATGAAAGAAAGTTGAACTAGCCAAGCGGTATGTACTGTGGGCCTGTGATTCCTATCAGTGATTGTAACCATGGCTACTGCCATCTCCTTCAATGCTACAATAAATGGACAAATTCACTCTGCCATTCCATTTTTATGAATGGAGAAAACGGTAAGATACTAAGAAAAACTTCTATTTTAAACTTGGATTCTTTTTCTTATAAAGATAACCAACCTCACCATTGGATCTTTCTGTGCATCAAACAATGAAACTACATGTCTGATTTAGGACCCTTGAATTCACTGATTGCTTTTCCAGGGAAATTTTCCTACAGATCTCAGGGTGTCAGACTCTTTCTTATTATTTAGGTTCAACTCAGATAACAACTCCTTCAGGCGGTCTTCCTGGTCCACCCTATTTAATGTAAGCCACCCATGCCAGCCAGGCCTCAGCCCTCAGCACTTTATTCATTTACACTGACCTCTTGTCCTAGTTGTGTAAGATCTCAGCAATAGAATGGTTACAAATGTGACTCAGAGGATCAAGTGGTCTATATTTAAATTTGTTTTACCACTTACTGGCAGTGTGACCTCTGAAAGTGACTCAATCTTTCTATGCCTCTATAAAATGGGGATAATAAATTCACTTGCACCATAAAACGGCTGGGGGTACTAAATAAATAACATATGTAGAACATATATGTTAAAATCTAACAGAATATGCCCTCAATAAGTGCTTGTTTAGTTCTAATGGTTGGTTACAAAGCACATGCTACTCTCTAAAATTATCTTAACTTTTGGGTGTGTATTGTCTGTCTCCACTGCTATGAAGATGTAGGGGTTACCTGTTTTGTTCACATAGAACAAGAAGATAAAATGGCACACAGTAGATACTCAATAAATGCATGTCATTAATGAGTGAAGAAACATTTAGCATGCATAGCTTCAGATGAACAAGCAAAGGCATGTTGAGGATGGTGTTGTTGTATATTAATATAAGAGAATTTCTCAGTGCTTTCCACTTCTATTTGGCTGTATATTATGCATTTATTCTCATCGTGCCTTCCAAAGCCTCTGCCCCCTCTGATTTTATCTCTGTCCACTGAAGCAGAGGTATCTAACCAGTACTTCTGTGTGTACTCATGACCTGGGTGTGTAACTTCATAAACCACTTCAGCTCAGGGAATAAAAGCCCATGTTGAAAACCTGAGAAATAATCCCAGATTTTGTGCTCACTCAAGAAGCAGGCTATCTCTGTAAAAATCAGCATCACCACAAAAGTACAGGAGTATCCAGAAAGTGAGCAAAAAGCAAGGGCTTTGACAAAAACACCCTTGCCACACACCTTCACCGGTGACACCATCCCACCATGAAGCAGAGGAGCTGGCACATCCAACATGTGCACTGGCAACCTTGACTGTGCTGTGCTTTTCATGAGTAATAGGAGTTATACACCCATGAGCCTTGAAGTGCAGGCTCCAGGAGGCTGAGTCTATGCCTCATCTAATCCATGCTGCACTGCCAATGGCCACAGGCACTTTACCTCCGTCTCTCTATGGTTGGCACCCACCACACCTGTCACTGTGCCTTGCTCATCATAGTGCTGGCATGCAGTACCCTCGGCTGCTCTGCTTCCCCCTTTCCAGCTTGGTTATGCCTGGGTTGACACAGATCTCTGTCTACATCAGCCTTGGTGACACACACCCGCTGGCACCCATTTTCAAGAGTGTCCCACTTGGACACTGGATTATCTGTTCCTCTAATGATATGTACCTTTAATTGTGAGGCTAAGAAGAGGATGTAGAAATCCAAGAGCTCATTCTAGTCATCCCTGAAAACAGTCTATTGAGTCTACTAAATCCAACAATGAGCTAATATTCTTGGACTGTTCCATTTCTAAAATGAGAGCAAAGAGATAGAAGAATATCAGGGTACCAAGATTATGGGAGAAAGTTACAACACAGATGAACTATAATAAAATGCAATGAGCTACAACAAAATAGAAAAAAATGAAGTCTTCCTTGGCTTCCGAATGTCAACTATGTAAGTAGGTGTGTTTTGCCATTGAGAAAGGTTGCAACTCTGGAAATCTGCATTACAACAAATTTCTGTTTGTCACAGCGCATGTACTTGTTGAATTCAATTTACAAGACATTCTTCAGTGGTAGTCTCCTGGAATAAGTAGATTTAAAAGTCTAATAAAATCTCATGTAAATGTGACTGATGTAAGGACCTAGGTAAATTAAGGATGCAATTTACCATGCATAAATTCTTCCCCCAAAGTGTACATCCTTTGTATGTTGCATCTTTATATATTCATTTGATACAATAGCTGCTCATAGTGGGAGGTCTGAAGATCAATCTAATGATCTCCAAAGCACTTCTACATTATTCTCATGTCCCCAACAACATCCTGATTCTTTGAAGTGAGAAACAAGCTTATAGTATCCATACTTTTCATTCCACTTTTTACAGTAGTACATGAATACATTTGCAATGTAAATATTCAAGTAAGACTTTGTACCTTTCATGTATACCTCAAAAGAGCTGGTTCATGCTGAGCATAAAGCTAGGGTTCAGGGAACACCTAAGTTTCATAAATAGAATACAGTTGTTCCGCATATTTGAAAACACTGCAGATAATAGTCCATTAAAAGGGTTTTTCACTGTAAAATAGCTCAGACACACAAAAGAGTACATAAAACATATGGGTAGAGCTCAAGGAATACTAATATGAATGCTCAAACTCTTGCTACCCAACCTAAGAGACAAAACATTAGCAATGCATTAAAATTTCAATTGGATGGCTCCTCCTACCTCCCCCAGATGTTATAATTTTTCTGAAATCCATACTAAGCATTGCATCTTCCTTACATTGCAAGGCATTGCAGATTGTTTTCCTAGGTGGTTATACCAATTTACCTTCTCAGTAGCAGCAGATGAGGAGCCCTGTGAACTTTATCATTATCAGTACTAGGTATTGTCTTTGGAGTTTTGACAATTGCTTTAGTTTGGAGTGTCATTTCATTTACATTAAATCTAAATATTTTGAGTACTAATCCTAAATCAATCATGGCTTGTAGAAACATCTTCTCCAAATTCATGAACTATTTTTTTAGTTATTTTGTGATGTAATCTGACAAAGAGATACCTTTAATTTCAATTTACATATTTTTTCCTTTAGACATTGTGTTTCTGATCAGTTCGTGGATTTCAATTAAAAATTATACTGGGATTTTAAATTTGGAATTGCATTGTAGCTGTAGATCAACTTGAGATGCATTGATGTCTTAAATATGCAAAGAATGAACAAAACCTGTCTCTCTATTTATCTGGGTCCACTTTGACTTTTTTCATCAAAATTTTATGCTGTTTTTATTATACCTAAGTATTTAATTTTCAGAGTTATTATAAATGGTATTCTTTAAATTACAGTTTACCATTGTTTGTTGCTAGTATGTAGACTTAAGGTTGATTATTTTGTGGTGCTCTGGTATCTTACAACTTTACCTATTAGTTCTAGGAGCTTGTTTTTAAATTGCTTGGTACTTACTACACAGATAATCACGTCATGTCTGAATGGAGACAGCTTTGCATCTTCCTCTCCAATTTGTAAGCACTTGATTTTTCTTGCCTAAATTGCACAAGGCAGGACTTGTGGTATATAGTGGTAGCTCAGTAAATTAACTTAATTCACTCCATGATTGTGGAGGAGATGGCCCCAGTGGTGTTTATCATCACCTGATGAGGGGTTCCTGAAAGGAAACATTTTGCTGAATACTTCTGCTCTTGAACCGAATTGTTTGCAGACAGAAGTATTCATGAACTATATACTATGCAATAGAAGTGGTAAAAATGGGCATGGTTGACTGTATTCTACCTGATCTTGTGGGAGCACATCCAGTTGATTTCCCTTAAGTCAGATGGTAGCTGCAGTTCCTTAATTGGTGTCCTTTACCAGATGAAGAGAGTTGCCCGCTACTTCTACTTTGCTGAGCATTTTTATTATGAACATGTTTGGATTTTGTCAAATGCTTGTTCTCCTTTGATTGACTTGACCATGTGGTTGTTGTTCTGCAGTCTTAATATGCCAGGTCACACTGATTTTCAAGTATTCAGCTGGTCTCGCATTGCAAGATGAAAATTCCAGGGATATGGCATATTCTACCTTTTATGGATAACTGGACTTTATTTGTTAATATTTTTGAAAATTTTTGGCACCTGTTTTCTTGTTTTGCTTTTTTTTTTTTTTTTTTAATTTTAGTGGTGTATGTTTGCAACACTCAGTGATCACATTCAGCTTGGAGTGTTGATTATATATAGTGTATACTAATCACTTTTACTCCCCTGATCCCTTGTCCTTCCTTCTCCCTCTTTCCCTGCACCCCTTTCCCATCTCTACAAAGTATACCTTCCTGCTTCTTAACATACTACCTTTGTTTTGATATTAAATTATTTATATTTTGGGTCTCTTAGTGAGACCATGGATTATTTAACCTTTTGTACTAGACTTTTGTGATGAAATATTCACTTAGTATTATGATCTCAAGACATTCACTTTTCTGCAAATAAGTCAAGTTTGTCCTTCTTTATGGGTGAGTAGCACCACATTATACCACATTTTCTTTATCCATCTGTTATGGTTTGTGTTTAGGTGGCTCCCCCAAGCCTCGTGCAATCATAGAGGTGGCTGAAACTAGCATTTGTTACTGTTTTGTTGTCTAGCACTGAGATTAGTGGTGTGAGTGCTGCACCTGCCCAAGGGTAGGGCCAGCATACAGTATAAGGGCAGGAAGGAGATGTGCTTTGCCCCTTTCTGTCCTTTATTTAGCTCTTGTCATTTGGGGCCATGATGAACAGCTGCCCCTCAGCCATCCCATCCTGCCTTGGAGCCAGCTGAGTATGGACTAAAACTTCCAAAACTGTAAGATAAATAAACCTTCCCTTCCCCAACTTTAGGTGTCAGATATTTTGTCAAGAGAAAAGTAACCAAGACACCATCTTTCTGTTGATGGACATAGAGGCCACTTCTGTGATTTATCTATTGTGAGGTGTTGGCATCTATTTTATGGGGATATGTTCTGTAGCTTGCTGTGCCCATTGTCTCATGCTGATGGCAGGCTTGGGATGTCATGCAGAGTTTTGTGGGATTCTTTTCTCAAGATACTTCCACTTTGTGATTTCCCCATTCTCTCCAGCTTCTGTTACACACTTTTCATGGCTGAGTTCATTTCCGGGGTGGAGTGGCAAGAGCAAACAATCAGCAATAGCAAGATTCTCCCATAGTATATGTCAAGGACACCCTCTCCCCATTCTTTCCTCAGAGAGAGGGACTATTCTCGCTCCAGATATGAATTCAGCTTGCCATGACTGCAGCCATCTTGAGTCATAACTGCTACAGTTGTCCCTGAGTAACCCTGGCTGGATTTCCCTGTATCATTTCCTGGCACACACAAATAAACAAAGCCATTAGAGCGCTAGCTAGAGCTTTACAACTGGACCTGCTGCCAGAATGTACCTGGTTCATTGACATTCACTTAAGATAAATCAGGTACATTCCAGCTTGTATGAAGTCACTTTTATCCATGCAGACATGTCCATACTCTTTCTGACACTAATTGCAGGAAATCACTTTGTCTTACTGCTGTCCAGGACCATGATTCTATCTAGAAGTCTCCCAATAAATTGCACTTTGTACAATCCTGGGTCTGACTGCCTCTTTTATTCGCTTTTACTACCCTTTGTAGTAACTTGCACCAGTTGTGTTTTTTAAGTACATATTTACAATACACAATGTTACATTTCTTGTGGGGAGTTGGTACTTGTATGTAACACATATTAATTCCTTTTCTCATCTCCTTTCCTTCCCCTCTCCTCTCTCCTTCCCTCTCTTGATTGCTTTCTCTTTTGAAAAAATCTTTCTCCCTAATTCCTTTTTTATATATTTTATTTTGCTCTTTATTTATAATTTGATTTTCTCATAGAAAAGACAGCCTGTAATATTGAAGCTTGTGGGTCTGATTCATTTCACTTAACATTATGGTCCCAAAGAACATCTATTTTTCTACAAATGACTTACGTCTAGCTTTCTTTGTGGCAGAGAAGAACTCTACTGTGCGTAAATGTCATGTTTTCAGTATCCATTCAGCTACTGATGAACACATAGGCTGCTTCCAAGATTTAACTGTTGTGAATTGTGCTGCTGTAAATGTGGCTATGCATGTATGATGTCATTACCTTTCTTAGGGAAAACTTTGTCAAAAGGAATTTTTAGTTTCAATATTTTAAGGAATCTCTGCTGATTTCCACACTGGGACATGGTTTCTCAAAAATGCTTGGGTTTTTAGGTACCTACAACCACCAACGCTGTTTCAGTCCTTTGTCTTCAGGATCAATGTATTTCTGCCTCCTAGAAAAGCCAAGTCAGAGAAAGAAAAAAAACAAACAACAACATAAAAGCACAGGGAACTTCCATTACTCTGGGCACCCAGAAGTTCCTCTGAGTACCTAGATAGCTGAAAATGGAAAAACATTTCCCTAGGCATCCCTGATTGAGCAGGGTATCACACTGCTCACTTGTCAAAGCAAAGTCTTTCCAGAGAGCTTACATTTTTACTTCATTGAACCTGCAAGGGGTTGGATCCAGTCAATTCCTCAGATGTCCTATGGTCTTCATATAAATTCCTGAGATGTCCTATGGTCTTTGTATAAATTGTTTGGTTTCTTTTTAACAAAGCCAATCTCTCTGGCAAACATATCTTCTTTGACTTTGACTCTAAATTTGTTTCTTCTCTGGCCAAACTTGAAACTTTTCAAGTCTTTCTGCTTTGCTTTTGCTCCCAAATCTCACTATGAATCTGATCAAAAGCAGCCAACAATAACCATGGCTCCACGGAATGCTATGTTGCCTTGCAATTTCCTCTGCCAGATTAATTAATTGATTGCCTTTAAACTCAGCCTCATACAGAATCTCAGGTCATACCTAAATGTACACAAATTGTCTGAAAGTAACACAAATGGCCTCTAATTAAACTTTTTTCATTTTCATTTTTTTAATTTTGAAATGAAACAGAATAAAAATGATGATACAGAATTTCAAAACAAAATAGTAAGAGATTAACAATGGTTAGTATATTGTGCATTATCTTCAACATAGTTGTTCAGATTACAAGATACAGGCATGAAAAAAATGGTCAAACAAGCAATGAAAGCACAAACCATTCTTTTTGATGAACAGAGATTAGTGGTATAATTATCTATCATGTAGTATAGATAGATATAGATATATAGATACAGATAGATAGATAGATAGATAGATAGATAGATAGATAGATAGATATCTTTTCCCTTCTAATGAAGCTTTTAGTAGAGTCCAATTCCCATCGGAAACTTCACGAGCACAGTCTGTCCACATCCTTATTAGCCTTCTAGTCTTCTGAGCTCACAATAGAATCATCTGTAACCCACCACTCTCAGCCCTCTGCCTGCTTCTCCAAACACTTTCAAATTCCTCTGCCAAAAAAGTCCCAGTTTTCTGAACCACATTGTTCTATGCAGTCATGGCAATGGTCCAACTCCAAGTACCAATTTTCTTTTTTTTAGTCAGTTTTGCATTGCTCTGGTGAAATACCTGAGAAAATCAACTGAAATGAGGGAAAGTTTGTTTTGACTCATAGTTTCATAGGGCCCCATCCATTAACAGTAGCCCCATTGCTTTTCGGTCTATGGCAAAGGAGAAATATCATGGTGGAAAGCATGATGGAGCAAAGCTTTTCACTGCAGGGAAGCCAGGAAACACAGAGAAATAACAGAAGAACCAAGGAGTGGGAAGGTACAAAATAGTCTTCAAAGCCAAAGTCTCAGTGACTTGTTTTATCCAAATAATTCCTAACATCCCAACCAATGCCATCAAATTATGAATCCATTAGTGAATTATTCTAAGGATGAAGTTAGAGCTTTCATCACCCAATCATTTCTCAAAGCCCACCAGATAGCAAGCAAGACTTCAGCACAATGAATCCAGATCCCAACCATAGCATCCACGGTTCTCAAATCAATTCTTTGCCTCTCGTTTTAGACATCTCAATATCATTTTTCTATTAGGTTCCTCAGAAGGAGCTCATGTGAACAATATTCCCTGAGTTCCTGTATGTTTATTCTAGTTATGCATAAAAGTTAGTTTTGCTGGATACAAAATTTTTGCTTCACATTTCTCTTAATTCTCTACCTCAAGGCTGACATCAGAATCAAATTCAATGCTTAGGTTCAACATTGATCTGCTGGGAAAATTTGATTTAGTCTCATTCAATTCAGTTTGTAACCAGGTTGATGGAAAGAATAAAATTCAAGAACCAAGGTATCACTGTAATTTCCATGTATTATTATAAAGTCTGGTGATAATTTAAATTTTTCCTATATAAGTTGCATATGCTGGTTTAATAGAAGCCCTAAGACTTTTTTCTTTCTTTTTTTTTAAAAGATCCAACAATTTTACTAGAATGTATTTTGATGTTGGTCATTCTAAATTGATATTCTGGCTGGAGAACAAATGGCCTACTCACCGCCCTGGTGAGCAGCTGGTGGCCTGGCAAACCACTGGCACACCAGGGCGAGAGCTATCAGCGACTCCTAAGCTCTGCATCATGTTGGAACTTTGGGCGCTGGGAGAACAGGCGGCCTACACGACGCCCTGGTAAGCAGCTGGGGCCCTGCCGGTGTGCGGGCTAAGAAGCAGACATTGATCCATACCCCCCCGCCATTAGCAAGTAGGCACCGGCAGTCTGAGTATCTTTTTGGAGGATGAATGTCTACAGTCTGGCAAGTAAGGGGGATTTCCTTCTACCATCTCTTTGAAGGCAAATATTTTTATCACTATTTTGTTCAGTTTTGATTAATGTTACTGCTTTGTTCAATGTTCTGTTTTTGAAAGTTTGATATTTCCTTCCATTTTCCTCTGCCTGATTGGGGGAACAGCTAGTGTGAACAAAATGGGCTGTACTATTGAGCCCATTGCTTGTGTCCTGGTGACCTGCTCTGTGGTAGTTTTATTGCAGTGCCGTCGCATGGGTTTGTTCTGTCTTGTTCTGCTGTATTTTGCTACCTTCAAAAAAAAAAGTAGATAAAAAAGTAACAAAATGCCTCCAAAAATCTCCCAACTCTATCAAAGCTTATCGATGGATCATGGATGAGGAGAAACTCAAAGACAAGGCAACAGAATTATATAAGGTGATTAAAAGTATATAACAAAAACAAAACAATTCAGTAAGGTACTGAACAACCTGAAACAGGATATAACTAAGCATATAATGGACTTTAAAAGTAAAAAGAAGAAAAGAAAGTGCTCTAGAGGATATGGCTGCATGTATGTTTAAGTGTGTAGTATTGGTAACTATGTTGCTAAGTTGTTACTGGATCATTGAACTTCTTTGCAGTGTCACTGTTTGAATGTCCACTTTGTGTGCTTTAATTTTGTAACTTTAACAACTAGGTCTAAGAAAACAATATGTAATTTATCAACTAGTGATTTCTTACTGCTTTTTTTTCTGAAATTCTGTATTGTTTCTACCCCTTTTTCTGTTTTGCTTTTTTTTTCCCTTTAAATAAAATTTTTAAAAAAAGATAAATTGATATTCTGAGACATACAGTGTAGCCTTTAAATATGTAGTTCCAAAATATTCTTTTATTTCAAAAGAACTGCTTCAAATACTAGAGTTTTGAGCATATTAATCAAACATATGTAAAGTGCATAACATTTCCTTTTATGTATTAGCACGCAATTAACTGTAATTTAAATATTAAAATTCAGAAACTCCTGCCTCCCCTAGGACAGAAAAGAAAAATATTCAGCTTCTGAATTCTAAGAATCTGAATGCCTTGCTTGATGAAGAGAGAGCTAACAGTTATGAGGTACGTGTATGCTCACCCTGGGCTGCTGGGAGCACATGTTTCCCTTCCGCAAACTGTGAAGGAAGCCTCACTCTGCAACGCTTTGCTGACTGTGATTCTTGGACATTTCCTGTATATTAAATTTAGTCTTAGAATACACTTGGAAACTTGGAACAAAATAGTGTTCACATGTGAAATCTATTGCTTTATTATCCCAGATAAGACAGATTCTCTTGAAACATAGTTGGAAATTGGAATCATGTCCATATAATGCACTGAAAATTCCATGTGTCCTCTTGTACCTCTTTTATCAGAGTGATTCAGTATCTAACATCTCTCCTGTGACCTGGCCAAAGATAGCTCAGGTAGCAGATGCACATCTGGGATGCAAATTGGAATCTTTCTAACTTTGATGGTTAAATCCTTAGCATTCTGCTCACCTTAGTTGCTTTCCCCTAGTCTCAAGCACACACTAGAATTGTAGTATCTTGAAGGGACATGTTTTTCCAGACTGTCTTGGAGAAAAGAAATACATTTGCTCTAAGCATTTTGCCTTTGGCTCCCTATTGCCAGCCTTAATAGTCAGTTCTAGTGGTGTTTGACTTTGCAACATGTACTCTATTAACTCGAACTATACTAAACCCATAGGGATCTATCCCGCATATGCCAGCAAATGTTTGCCAGGTTTCTTCCTCTTTTGTCCTTGGTCCCTTTCCTGCAGCCTCACTCTGGCACAAAAAGCCCTCTTGAGTGTCCTGCTGCCAGGTTGGCTGGGCTGCAAAGGAGGCTGCCCAGCATTTTGGAGTCAGGCAGCGTTGTGTACGCACATGCTCCAGTGTGTACTTAGAGCAAGGGTGGAGACATTTTTCTATAGAAGATCACTGACTGCAGAACAGAATGGCTTGGAGGCAATGTAAGTAAAAAACAGATAAATATCAAATATAAGCCTCAGCCACTTTGTACTGAAAATCACTAACAGGAAAACAAATTAGAAGACAAATATATGTTTTGGTTTTGAGTGCTTAATGGAGAGATGAGAGACAGTGTAAGGAAGAATGGAAATACTGTGGAGAATAACAGCAAAAAGATTTTGCTATGGAGCAGAACCACACACATATATATGTTGTGGTGACAAGCAATGCTGGGCAACTGCAGTAATGTTGGGCTACAAGAGGTGAGTTAGGTGTGAGAGTGAGTGTAGGAAGACCTAAGGGAACTGTGCCTACTCCCAGAAATTACTGGTGAACATTTAAGAGCAGCGACTTCTCTAACAAATTGTGTGATACCAAGATGACTGGGTTAATAGCAGCACTGTGCAAAATGCAAAAATGTCTTCCATAAATGACTTCTCTTAAACAGCCAAACAGCCTTATTAGTTAAGTTAATCAGTGTTATTTTACAAATGGGGACAATTTGCAGAAACTAAGAGACGGCCAAAGCTACTAAAAGGTTCCCAAGGTCTCATGTCTAGATGGCTTGTGTCTAAATGTACCCCCAAAGCTTCATGCGGTCATGGGTGGGGCTTTTCAGAGGTGTCTGGATTTAAAGTGTGTGGGGCTGCAATTAAGTGTGTGGTGCTGGGATTGAGGGTGTGCAGTTACTAAATTAGTCCACTGATTTGTTCCAGTGTATTTCTGGGTGTTGATATTGGAAAGGTCCATTCTGGATGTGTGTGATACCCACCCTAATGGTGTACAGCCTGGGTAGAATATAAGGGACTTAAAGAAGGCTGCTGTTGGTAGTTTACTGCTTGCTGTTTTTGCTTCCTCTTGCCTTCTGCCTTCCACACCATGAACTGTTTCTCCTCTTTGATGCCCCTCTGCTCAGCCACCCTGCCTTAGTACCAGTCAGTTAAGAACTGAAACCTCTACAGATTGTGAGCTACAATAAATAAATAAGTAATAAACTTTTCTCCTTTGATTTTGGGTGCCGAGTATTTTGTCTCAGCAGTGAGAAGTAACTAAGCCAAGGTCTCAAACCCAGATCTATGACTCCAGAGCTGATGCACTGTCCACAGTTCTGACTGCCTCCTCCTCAACCGCATCGGCCTTCAGTTTAGGAAGGCACATGAGAACAGTGACAGTATTTCAGCCAGAAAATAAAAAGCTGCAAAGGAAACATATAGGCTCAGGCACCAGCCCTGTTTTGTGGGTTTTAAAGAAGTTGTTAAAGGACGATTTTATGTTTCCACTTTGTTTGGGTAACTATAGGCATAATTGAAAATATAATCTCTTGTAATTTGGTTTATGCACAGCAGTGTGAGTTGAAGAATTGATCTAGCTCCAAATCTGAAGTTTTCCCAATCTAGTCGAAAATAATTTCCTCTATTAATTCTATTTGTAGACACCTGGACTCTGTGTAACCTGAGCATCTGCTATATTGTTCTATTTTGTGTTTTCACTTGCTTGTCTCCTAAATTATTATCATAGCTCATCCACAGTCCCTGCTCAAAGTAAATATCAGTTACTGGAAGAAATTAACATGCTACGGAAGCTTCCTTCAGCAACAAAGAAAACACTACAGTCTCACTGCAGTAAGTAAGCCTCTAATTCAGATGTGTGATGTTTAAACAGCCTCTGAGAATGGACCTTGAAAAGCTTTTCTTTGAGAAGAAAACATGTCACAAAAATATGGGCTTTAGATTTTTCTTACCAAATTCAATTCATTCCATTATTATCTCATACACAAACCCTTTCATTTTACATTTCTCAGTTGTGTCACTGAGATTTGCAATTATTTCATGAGATTCTCACAGAAAGTGATACCTCCTTAGAACACTTATATTTGCAGCAAGTGTAAGGGTAGCTACATTAAAGTTGTGACAATATTTTACATTCATTAAACAGCTTGAGAATAAGAAGGAGCACACTCTAATTGCTTGAATTGCAGACCTATGATCTGTGCACGAAGCACCATATAATCCAGTCATTCATCACTGCAGTGGGTTTTCTAAATTCATGTAGTGTTTGTGCAGCTATCATCTTTCAGATGTCTTGTTCTCTTATTTTGTGACCATATTGCATTTAATTGAAGAAAAAATCACACTAAAGTCATCTATGTTCCTATATTAGGACACTGATTAGTACTCTATCTGATGTTATACAGAGTGGTATAGAAATCCTTTTTTTAGGGATTCCATGCTTGGCATGGATAACTTGAATGTGGACTCACACAAAAACAGCCTTTATGCAATGGGGACAGACTTTAAGTATCTTAAAGTGGTATAAAACTGGTATACAGGATTTTTCCACTTAATATTATGTGCCATGTGGAAAACTTCCCAGATTACAGATTTCATGGACTTTTTTGTTATATTCTCTTTGTCTGGGAAGGATTATGGAAAACTGACCCTCACTATTCATCTGATAGGATGCAGTATGCATTATTAATAAAAATCCTTCCACTCTGAGGGTGAGGATTTTAGAGATTTCTCAGTGCACCATTATCACTCAAACTTCATTCTGACCTGACCTGTCACTTCTAATATTTTTAACCCATAGCGTGTGATTTTTAAAATATGGGTGTTACCGTTTCCATTAAGGTGGCTAGGAGTTTTTTCATGTTCACAAATAAGGCAAGGCAACATGAAAACAGTCTATTAGTCTGAAAATGGAAAATGTTGATGGTGACACTCTAAGTAACTCTGTCCCCTGGGGAGTTTCACCCCAGCAGAGCAAAAGGAAGTTTAGAAACAAAGAAGATTTATTTGTCCAATTAATGAAGACCAGGAAGTAGTGGCTTAGGCTGCATGTATTTTGTGGTCATTGTAGAAGCTTTCACTTATTAAGTGCATATTCCATACCTCGGCGCAGTAATAAGCAAAAGCTGTGCATGCACTTGACCTTTACAATGACCCTGTTATCTTCTCCAACTTACAGGAGGGAAAATTTAGGATACAGAAGTTAGGGGCTCCTCTTAAAAATAACTAAGCTTTGTCAGGCTTCAAACTCAGATCAGCCTCACCCAAAGCCTCTCTTTTCACCACAGAGAGACCCTGCCTCCCATCAGAAGAAATGACAGCATGCACATGGCATCATGAGATCTTTGTCTGCTTTAGGGATAGTTGAAAGACGTTAAATGGATTCCACTCTCATGCACGCAATAGTTCTTTTAAGTCCCCATTTGGGGTTAAGCCTGGTGTAACTGCAACTTACTTGATTTTAACATAGATTATCCATTTTACAAAACTCCTAGGAAAAAGTGGCTAAATTTCAGATATTGCCATGCACAACATAGTTTGAAAGTATTTTCCTTGTCAATGTCATTCATTAAGTGAATTTGCAAAACTGGCTAGGATTACAGAGGCCACTGCCTAGAGTAGCTAGTTGAGAAGACTTAACAGCAACAACTAACATCTGCCATAATTCACCCCTTTGGTTCACCAAACTTTTCTTTATACTAATGTATTAGTGTTTTATTAGAGAAACAGATATAACACAAAATATACAAATGTATAAGAAATTCAAGATCAGTTTATGCTGGTCAATCACAGAATTGGATCAGGAAGAGTGCAAAGGGTCTCTGTACACTGGAGACCAAAGGATTCAGTCCAAGGTCTGGAGCTCACTGCAGTGTCCTATGCAAGTCTGAATTAGGAGGCCAGTGATTCTACACTGAAAGGCTGAAGAGTCTATGGTGGAAGCCAAAGAGTCTGTGCTGCAAGCCAGGAAATGGTGTTCAAGCTGAAGACAAAGGCTAGAGTTCCTCCAAGGGGCAGAAGCAGATCTGCTCTTCCTCATTTCCCTTTGATACTATCCAAATGATGAGCCACCCTAGAGTGGGTCTTCACTGAGCCAGTTTAGTCAAACTTCTCTTAACCAAATTTCTCAAGTTGACACAATCAATCAACAATTACAACCCATATACACATTCATCCCAACTTCATGAACTATGTGTTCTATGCTCCTGAAACCATTCTTCCAAGTCAAAAGACAATCTCCTTTATATTAAAGAATAAATTCCTTGGAAGTATACCTTAGCTGACACTGATGATTGGCTGGTCAACCTTCTCCCTTAATGCCAAACCCTTACTTTTATGTGGATATTCAACCTTCCTCTCTGTGACTTAGGAATGAATTATTCAAAGTAGCCAATCCTAAGCCTTTTCAGTTTGCTTATATTGCCTAGGCTATTCCTAACCATTAAAACCACAGCAAAATCTTTTGTTTTCACCTACTTCCTCTCCTCTGGCCTGTTTATTTTACCTGTCTTGGTGTTTTCCCATGTGGCCCTACAGAGAGGGACTGTCCTTATTTGCCTGATATCTGGCCCTAGAGTGATTAGGACAGGATAATCTACTAGAGCATAAGAACACAATAGAAGTTATAAGTTTGGACTCTATTGTGATTGGTTTATATATCCAAGAATACTCCAAGACAAGTCATTTACAAGTCATTTAGCTCTAGGAATTAGCTAACCATGATTGGAAGGTGGCCTTTCTTCCTAGATCATCAAGGACCCAGATAGCAAGAGTTTGAGAATACAGGAAATAAGAAAAGATGTTTAAGTATATATTTAAACTGATAGCCATTTCCAGAACTTTTTAAATTTAAAAGGGAACATTAAACTTTTAGGAAAAAAAAGACAAAACAAGACAAGGAAAGGAAAGGAAAAGAATGTCTATTTCAGTACCTCAGAAATCCTGTAGAAAAATATAAAAGAGTGCAACAGTTCCTAACTTATGAGGGCTTGACTTGCAGTGATTCAACTTACAATTTTCCAACTTTACAGTTGTGAGGAGATATGACTCAGTAAAAATGATACAGTGGCAGCAAGGCACAGCTTTCAGTTGTCCATGTGATCATGTGGAAAAGCACTGACTTGCTACCATGCAGTGTTTTCTAAGCTATCATGTTTGGTGGGTTAGACATGCTAAAGGAATTTTTAACTTATGTTGGGTTTACTGAGACACCGTACCACTGTGAGTTGAGAAGTATCTATACTTTGTTTTGTCCAATGTTATTGATTCATACTTTCTTAAATTGTCCCACACAGGCAGCCATATTTTTTACCTGTACCTAAACCAAAATAAAGAAAGCCAAAGGTACAGTTCCTTCACCAAAAGTTACTTCATGTTCCTATAAAGCATTCCAGATTTAGAACTTGTAAAACAACTCCTCAATGATATCAGAATCTCCCTTTGTTTACAGTTATTTTAAAAATATGACTTTTAACCTTTTTCTTATTGCTTCATGATCGCAAGAGGTTGCTGCATCTCCTGATAGTTTGAATTCCAGGCCAAAATGGAAAAATTAGCTTCAGCAACTTCTACCTAAATGTCATTGGCCAGAATTGTGTTACATGGATACCTCTCACTCTAAAGAAGCCAAGAGAACATATATTTTTCACTGTACATATGACTGTCTGCCACAGTCCACCCCTTTAGCTTTCCATAGAGATTATTCATCTCATCTCAGGGAATTTTATTCCAGGCTCCTCAAACTATAGCAACATACTTGAAAACTGGTGTAAGTAGTAGAAGAAAGCCTTAGATGGGTGCTTCCTAAGACATAACATCTGGTGCCCTTATTCTTTCATAGGTAAATTTGAGACTAAGACTCTTGTCTGATAAATATTAGCAAGGCATTGCCTTCTTTCAGGCAAAGACTTATGTTCCTAATGCATAAAGGAGCACATATTTTTATGATAATGCTTTTTTTCAAAGTTTTCATTTAGTTCAATGTCTTTCTTCTAAGTCCATGAAAGAAAGGAAAATAAAAATTTCTAACAAAAAATATATCTTGAGGGGAAATTAGATGGAAATGCAAAAAAAAAATTAATGTTCTCTGTAACCAGGTGTAGTTAATGGAACAATTAGTAGTTAGAAGTTGCCAACAATTATGAGTAATGAGGACAATTTGAAATTCAAAAAGAACCCTTTTCTGTACTGTACAGGCTAACTTTATAAAACTGTCATAAATCATAAGAACACTGACTATTACGGAGGTAAAATCATTGTGAATATGATGAGCACAGACTGAATATATCTTTAGAAACCAAGATTTTATGTGTAATTATAATGGTTGATAAAATATATCTGGTATAATGAAGTCATATTTTTATCCAGTGTCAAGTTTAGTTCCTTATTTCCTAATGCTGGTCTCAAGATGTGGAGTCAAATGATAATAATAACAATTAAAAAAAATAGCAACAATAATACAAGCTACCATTTACCTATCATTTATAATGGGTCAGGCAATGTTCTAAACCCTTCACTTGTACTAACTAATTTAACAGTCCTAAGAGGAAGATATACTATGTTTACATTTTTCTGTGTGACACCCAAGCTTTGGTAAATTTCTCTGGGCTCTGAGCTCCCACTGTCAAAGATCTCCTTTTCTAGAAGAATATGAGGCAGAGAAATTTGTAAACAAGAAGATTTGGAAGTAGTAGAAAAATTTTTAACTCACAGAGAGAGGTAGATCTTCTTCCTTCTTCCCCTCAGTCTCTAATTTATTTCTTCCAATGTAAGTACAATAACAGTTTTGGAACTCAAGTTAAAAGTTACCAGAAAAATAATGTTTGATAGCTGATAGCTTGACTAAATAGCAAGCTAGAGATTCACAAGTTTGCAGATGGCTTCTTATGAAAAAATAATGTTTTTTTCATAAACTGTAGACTCAAGAACAGAAAGGATTAATTAGAAAATATTTGGAAACTCAGAGATTACACTCACAAAGAAGGTATTTCCTTTATGAAGCATTGATAATTTATATTCATCTAATACCCAGGTACATCTGGAAGTGGATTGCATAAAGCATTAACATTTGCATAATAATGTTTATAAAAATGATTTCTACTCCATTCTTTGCTGTGTAAAGAAGTAAATGTCTGAAAGAGGGAAGAAATTAAACCCAAGGATAACAGAAAGACCTCAACTGATCTAAAATATTTATGCCCTAACCTATACATTGAATACACAAGAAGAACATAACAACAATTGAAAACTTACAGCTTTGACCATGAACAAATCATAATCTAAACTTACCCATTAGTTAATATCATTAAATCTGGGGAAAATATACTGACATGAATTTCCAGATCATACCTGATAGAGGAAGAGACAAGGAAATGGAATCTCAAAATAACATGACTTCTGGGGAAAGGCAATTTAGTCAGAGGGTCAGATTGTCCAAAATAAAAAAGAACATATGTACCATGTGACCATGTTTTTGTACTTCTAGCTGTGGCTATGAGGGAAATCATAACTTAGATTTTGTAGTTTGTCTCTATTTGCGTAATCCAGCTCTCTGCCTCCCACTGTACCATAGAGCTCTTGGCTTTAACATGTATTCATGGACACTGCCTCTTTTGTATTCCTCCCTGTCTGGGTGGTACCTCACTCCTGCCACTACACAAAATGACATTTCTGTGGGGATGACTTCATGGCAAGGATGGTATGTCTGACTCTTTCAAAGATTTTGCTATCATATTTCAAAATGCTGGAACTGCACTGTTATTCACAGAAACAGGAAACTGGCCATTCAGTGACAGTCCGACCACTTAGCCACCAAGCAACTCTACACATCTGTCGCATGTGTTGTGACAAAAGCTCCAGTCAGCTTCTGCCTGCAGCCCCTTCCTCTTTACTGTTCAGTCCAAGTTGATAGGATCAACCTGCATCTTTGAGAAACAAGTCACGGGGCACTGAGGAGTCCTCTCAGAGATTCTGACACCCTTCCTCCCCCCTTTCCAGCAGTCTCCATGAGTAGTTACAAATTTACCCAATTCCCTGAACAATAATCCCATTTTCTCACCTATCACTGTCTCACTTCCAAAGAATAGGATGCAAGATATCCCAATAGAACACCCTTGCAAATAGCACCAAAAGCATCTTAGCCACCCTTGAGCTCTAAGGGATATTTCAGGGCTATTGAAAAATAAAGAAAAATGAATGCCTTAACATGTTGCATAGGCATTGTGCCAAGTTAGGGATATCTATTGAGTCAACACCCACTATTCATAAAAGTGGTTTTGGTGGCAGTAGATGACCTGCCATTCAGTTGTGTTTAAGGTGTTTAATCTCTCACTTCTTAGCCATGGTTGATTGGATCAAAGGTAGAAACATGAATTTAAGGAAAATAATTCAGAAGTTGACTATATCAGCCATTGTCCTGTGAAGAAATAGGTGGCATTTTCAAACTGAGTTACACAATGAAGGATGATGTGCTTATAGGCATTGAGAGAACCGGTAAGTGTGGAACAGTATCATTAGATTTGTTCTGTGTGATACCCAAGCTTTGGTAAATTTAACTGGGCTTTGAGCTCCCACTATTAGATTATTAGATTAGCAAGAGTTAGGAGGTGTTACCATCCCTTGACTAGAAGTTTAAAACTACTTAACAGTTTGTCCCAAATGTTACTAAGGCAGCATGTTCGTTGGCATGCTGACTATCCTGAGCATTTCTCACGGAGTTGTCACTTGAACGAATAAATTTTTGTATTGAAGAAAATTGATAAAATTGTCATTTTTATATTTCCTGTTATATTATCTTATAAAAATTAATGAAAAAAAATTGGTTACCCTGTATTTTAAATAATTGAAAAAGTGAATTACCAAAATGCAAAAAGAGTAATCATATCCAAAGGGCTGCCTGACAGGAACTATAGCTTTGGTAGAAGGACATGAACAAACCATGGCAATCCAAAAGTGGATGAGCTGAGACAATATTGTGTATAAGTTTATCTCATTGTTCTTCCACTGTCTCATCTCCTGGTGGTAAGCCACTGGCCAATCCCAAGCCAAAGACTCAGTGTAAGGAAGACATACAGAGTCTTCATAGGTTAGCTTCCTGGTGACAAAGCAGGATGCGGTGGGGTTGGGACTTCTTTGCCATTCAGTCTTGACTTTTTTCAGGTTAAACAAACATCTCCAATAGTATAGATGCACAAAATTCCATCCACAACTCTGTCTTCATGCAATATATAAAACTAGATATTATCAGTGATGCACATAAAAAGCATCAGAAAAATATGAGACTATATCAGCTACATAAGATGTAGCTGTTTCAGTATTTATTTCAGTAGCTGGTCATGAAGTCAAAGTCGACATTCACAGCTCCTGTACTCTGTGTGCATTTGACTTCTCTTATCTTCTTTTAGCAAGTCATCTGGTTAGAGTTTTTTGTATGGCGGAGTGATTTTGTTACAGCTGGTATGTAGCTGTCTCCTCCCAAGTGTTAGGCACTCAAAAATGGGACTTTAGGAAGGTGGTTGGATCTAGAGTGTGTGATACTGGGGTTAAGGAGTGTAGCAACTAAATTGGTTTAGCATAGTTCTGGATTTGGATATTGGAAGCCCCATCCTGATTGTGGGTGGCACCAATCAATAGGTATATAGGCTACATGAAATATGAAGGAAGAGAGATAAGGCAGGCTTGCTGTTGTTGCCTGCTGCTTACTGCTGCTTTGCTTGCTGCTTTCTGCCTGCCCTGCTGTGAACTGTTTCTCCTCTGCATGTTGCTCTGCCTTGGAATCAGCCCACTACAGATTGAAACTTCTATGAACTGTGTGTGAGCTGAAACAAACCTTCCTCCTTTAATTTGTGAGTGTTGAGTATTTTACCATAGTAGTGATAAAGGAATCTAACACAGATTTAAACCTTTACTTCTGTTGGATCTGAGTCTTTAGTGGTCCTAAATTTGTTGGGTTGTTCCACTTTCCCATTGACCCCAAATTAACAGAAATAAACTACTAAAAGGAACCCCAACAAATCTGCCAGATCCTAGACATAATGTTTGTTGCCCATATGGTGCACCTAACAACACAATTTCCCTTAGAAATCAACCCTGGTAATTTGGAAAATAAAATGACCTCCTTCCCTGTCTGTTAGTTTATTGGCACATGGAACCCTGAATGATCAGGGTGTACGGCCAGCATGAATCTTTATAAAGGAATGTAGACACCACAAATGGCAATAACTGCATAAAGTGATTTTTTTCCTAATGTTTAATCCCTTCAAAATAATGTTACATAAAGCATGACAACATATAGAAATAGCAGAAGACAGAAATAACTGCTGGAAGATAATTTTCTACATATGAGATGGTATAACATTGCTTGAATATAAACCAAGACAATTTAAAGATGTAAAATATAAACCCTAAAAAAACCATTCAAGTACACAAACCAGAAAAGTTAGTTACTATACCAATAAAGGAGAAAAATAGAATAATAGAAAACAATAAATTCAAAAGAAGAATAGTAGGATTAAAAATATGTGGGAAAAAGGAACAAAAATATGAAAAATTTTCATTCGTATCAAAATCACATTTACTATATACATTCTAAACATTGTATTTCAAAGGCAGAAATACTCCATTTGGGTTAGAAAGGATAGCCAGTCAAAAGAAAATTGGGGTAGCTATCTCAACATCACATAACTGTAGAATTCAAGAGTAAAAGCGTTGTTAGGAATTGGTGACAAAGAAATCAATTAGAATACAACAATACTAAACATGTATGCTCATGGCAACCAAAATAATTTCAACATAACATGAAGCAAAAGCTGAAACAACTCCAAAGAGATACAGACAAAACTACAATTACAGTTGGAAGTTTCAATTGCTCACTCATTAACTGATAGACCAAGTAAACAGATAGCCCATATGGACAAAGAAAATTTGAACACCATCAAACAACTTGTCCTAATAGGACATGTCACTTGATAAGTGCAGAATCTACATTTTTCTGAAGTATACATGAAATATTTACCAAGGTATACCAGATTCTTGGATCATAAAACAATTCATAATAAATTTTAAAAGAAAATACTACTAAATGCTCACCAGAATGGATCAAAAATTTAAAAAGACTAACAATATTCAGGATTAGCAGGGATATGGAGAAGCTGGAACTTCTGCCTATTCATAAGAGATAGGTGCAGTGGTAAAGCTAATTTGGAAAACTGACAATTTCTAATGAACCTAAACATGGCCTGATAGCATCTAAGTACCCAAGACAAGTGAGTGGGCACCACAAATAAATTTGTTCAAGAATGTTTATAGTAACTTTATTCAAATTTCCCAAAACAGAAAAGGATCCAAATGCCCATGTCAAAGAGAATGGATAAACAAGTTGTGGTGTCTTAATAACATTGGTTACTGCTCAGCAAAACAAAACAGGAAGGATAAGCATGTAGTAAGCAGGCAGAAATCTCAGAAATAATCAGGTTGAGTAAGTGAATACAAGTCCAATTTAGTCCCGCTCTGTGATGTCATGTACATGGAATTCAAAACAGAAAAAAGTAATTTAAGTTGATGAAAGTCAAAAGCATTGTTTCTCTTGTGGAGTGTGAATGTGTTGTTAAACGAAAGAAACAAATACCAAGAAATTTACTAAGACAATGAAAGTATTTTATGGCTAGATTAATGTTATAAGTGTAAAAATTTATCAGCCCAAAATTTCAGATTAATACATTATATTTTCCATAATTTGTATATCAAGTTTTAAAATATAGCATATTAGATTGCTTTTGACTCTCTCAAGATTTTAGCAGCAATATGTTCAAAATGATCAATTCAAAAATTAAGTCAACAGTGGAGTGATAATATTAAAATTGTACTGCTACTAATAATTCTAACTCAATAAGCCTACATTTTTTAAAAAACCAAATAATTCTTGAAACATTTATGAATAAAACAATATTCTTCAAGGAGTTTGTCACAAAATTATCTACAAATGGGAATGCAAAGGTATTATAGATTAAGGTTAGACATAATTAATTTTAGACATAATAATTGTTCTTGAAGTTAAGTTATGGGTAAAAAGTGACATATGTATTATTTCCTCAGCTTTTGATTATGCTTGATAATTCCCATAGTCCAAATGTAAAATATGCATATTTAGGAAATCCCAAGTATGCAATAGCTTGCACTTCAACATAAATATATGGAAGCATTATTTATAATATTCAAAAAGTGGCAACAGGCAAACTGTCCATTACCTGCTAAATACACAGATAAATGTGGTCAATCCATGTAATGGAATGCTTTTCACTCACAAAGAGGAATAAAGTTTTAGTGAGTCTTACAACATAGACAAACCTTGGAAATTCTATATTAAGTGAAAAAAAAATCATACATAAAATGTCACATATTGCATAAATCTACTTATATGTCCACAAAAGATAAATCCAAAAGGACAGAAAGTAGTGATTTCTGGGGACTTGGGGCATGAGAAGAGGGAGTGACTGATAATGAGTATGAAGTTTCATGGGATGGAGAAAATGTGCCAATGCTATCTGCAGTCAGATAACAGTGATGTTATGGTTTGTGTCTGGAGGTCCCCCCAAAGCCTCATGCATTCATGGTGAGGGGGCAGACTTTGTGGAGGAGGCTGAATCTACAGTTTGTGAGTGATTCATGGTCCAATGCTGGGGTTAAGGGTGTGTGTGACATTCACCCTAGGGTAGATAGCCTGCATACAATAAAGGGATGGAAAAAGACTTGTTCCTTCTCTCCTCCCCTCTTGCTGCTTTTGCTGTTTTCCACCACTATGAACTGTTGCCCCTCTGCCATGTGCCACCAGCCTTGGCACACCAGCTAATTAAGGACTGAAACTTCTACAAATTGTGAGCTACATAAGCCTTTCCTCTCATATCTTATGAGTTTTGGGTATTTTGTCTCAGCAATAAGAAAAGTAACTAAGACCAGAGATCAGTGCACTACTTTGACATATGCTTTAAAAACACTGAAGTGTATATTTCAAAAGGGTATGCTTTATGGTATGTGAATTAGTCTCAGTAAAGCAATTATCAATTAAATAAAATAAAAGCAGATTAAGTCTGAGTGGGTCTCTAAAATAAAAAGCTAGGATGAATACTAAATTAAGATATTGATAATATCTAATCAATATTGAAAAATCCAGGAAAGAGAATATGGAGAAATGATCCCTAATGACACAGGGATGAATGATCCCAGTACTGGAGCTTTTAGAGCAGTGCCTGATACAGGACTTGTTATTGTTTTTGTTGTTGGTGCTGTTATTGTTGTTGCTGTTATTTCTCCTCCTCCTCCTCCTCCTCCTCCTCCTCCTCCTTCTTCTTCTTCTCCTTCTCCTTCTCCTTCTCCTCCTCCTCCTCCTCCTCCTCCTTCTTCTTCTTCTCCCTTTTTTTGCTGCACATTAATTATGGATTGTAACAAGAAATTTCTTTTTCATACCCAAGACACTGATATCTCCCTTCTCCTCTTGAATTACCATTGGATTGAAGAAGTTTTATCATTGGATTGGATGCCATTCACTCACTGTTTGAAAGTTAACACACTGATTTCTTAAATATACCTGTTCTGATAGATCCTGGAAGATTTTGGGGTAGTCAGGGGACATATGACAGGCTCCCCTTGCAGCAAGTAGTCTGAAATTCCTGAAGGAGACTGGGGAAGGATGTGAAAGCCCTGGGAAGTTTCCCAGTGATTCAGCAACTGGGAAGACAAAATCTAGAATTCTTTGAAATCATCGGAGCCATAGAATGGTTACAAAAGAAGGTTTTTACCAATTAAAGGTCAGAAATTCACTAGCAGGATTAAGCAAAAAGTGTGGAGCATCTTGAAGTGGATACAACACAGGAAGGCAATTACAATTCCTCTGTTTGACACAAATGTGAACAGACATCATTTATGACACAAGCATCACCATCAATCAAGTCATAGGTCTTGAATCATTTGCTAATTTGGTGAGATGCTATTAAGTTGCCTCACTAAAGGAGAAGATGAAGTTCTTAGCTATTGAACATAGAGCTGGTAGTGCAAGAGGGAAAGTGAATAATAACTAGCACTTTCAAACCTAGGCACTGTTGCTAAGGGTTGGAGAAGTTGCGATTTCTTGGATCCTGACACTAATTCTATGAAGGAGATAGCATTACCTTTTTATAGATGAGGCAAGTGAAGCTCAAAAGGGACGAATGATTTGACCTAAAGTTTATAGCAATAGAGCCAGGACCTATAATCCTGGAAGTTTAATCTTTAACTCCTACGTTGTGCATCCTCAAGACAATGTAAAGACCAGAGGTTGTTAAATATAGAACTAGATCATCTGCTCTAAAATTCTGACATTCATATGAGAAAGGAAAGTTGAAGTAAAGAGCAAAAAGGCAAAATGAACTATAAGAAAAAAGAATAGAACTCAAATATTTAAGGGGCTTAAATTCAATGTGATCACGTGGGAGAGAAAATTTAGGAGCAAATCTGAACTCTACATTCCAAAATAAATATTCACTTTCACATGAGGTAGAGGCCAAATGGAGTGTATTAGAAATCACTGTAAAATAGTAGTTAGGAAATAAAGCATAGTAACCATTGCTCATATCCAATTCCAGTTTGGGAAAGGGAGAGTGAAAATTTTCTAAAGGTTTAGCTTAACATTTACTGAGCTGGAGTGAATATCAGGGAGGAAAAAGCAGGTTCTTTTTTTAATGGTTTATTTTGTCATTTTTATTGGTGTATATCTGTTATATAGAAAAATGGTTTTCATTCTGGAATATTCATACATGCATCCTCTCTATTATTCCCACACCTCATTACTCTTTTATTCTCCCTTCCCTTTTCCCCCCAATTATCTTAGTCTTCTTTAATAGTTTCCTTTCTACAAAAAGCAAGTTTCTATTTGGGGCAAATTGGTAATAATTATCAGAATAAGGACTTGTCCAAAAGACAGAACTGAGGGTCCAGTTCATCAAAACATGAGACTATGTATTTCTTGCTGGAATCATCATCAATTCCTACACTGAAATTTACCAGGGCTTGGGACTGTTAAAATTGCATTTGTTTAGAAGATTTTGTGTACTAGGAAAAGCTGTCAGACCACCAGCACATAGGCATGCCCCTTATCTGGAGACAGCACAGATTGATTTTGTTCTACTCATTGCCTTCCATTCCCTCATATCTGTTTCTCATTGTGCAACATTAAGTATTTTATATGAGTCACAAAAATAAACGTACAAGGTATAGTCCCCAGCCCTAGTAAATTTTCAATATCTTTGCTGAGACATAACAGACATGAAACAATAGCAGCAACAAAAAAACTGTATATAATGAGTGATGAATTTGAGAGAATACATACACATACAAATATCTCCTGTTTTCCTACTTGAACATTAGAGGTAGCAATTATCCTGTTTTAAGCTGAACTAATCTTGGGAATAATGACCAAGATTCTTGAGATGAAGTTGCCAAGATATAGAGCTATCTGAACAAAAGGCCCTATTTTGTCAGTCAAATAGAAAAGGCAGAAAAGTGAAGCATTAGCTATCAAAGCCTGTACAGCTCCCTTCTTCACTATCTTTTAACCCAGGGTTACTCAATGGCAGAATTTGACTGTTTTCCATATGATGTTTCTATAGCACTTTGCTGGCCAGAACCTTTGTAGATTCCCTTTTCAGAGTTCTTATTCTTTGACAAACTTTGGGATCTTCAACAAGAGCAAGAAATTATACAGTACTTACACTGTGCCAGGGACTATTTCAAGACTTTTAGAGACCTATTAATATATTTAATCCCCGTGGCATAATTTTATTTTATGAGGAAAGAGAACAGCACAGGGTAGTGATAAGGGCTGAATATATAAGTCCCCCCAGAATTGGGATATTAAAGCCCTAGTCTCCAGTATGATGGTATTTGGAGTTGAGACTATTGGGAAGTAACCAGGTCATAAGGTGGAGGCTCTCATGAATAGAAACAGAGCCTTTATAAAAAGAAATATGATCTCTCTGTCTCTGTTTCTGTCTCTCTGTCTCTCTCTTGGTCTTTCTCTCTCTCTCTCTCTCTCTCTCTCTCTCTCTCTCTCTCTCTCTCTCTCTCTCTCTTCCACTAAAAAGGTGCCAGCTATCAAACCAGGAAGAGGGTACTCATCAGGAATTGAATTAACCATCAACCAGCACTTTGAGCTTGGACTTGCATCATCCAGAACCATAAGGAAACAGAGGTTGTTAAAGCCACCAAGTCGCTGTGTTCTGTTAAGGCAATTAGCTTGACCATGATGTCACAACAAGTGAATGGACGCTATAGATTTGAATCAAGAGAGTTAATACCCTTAACTTCCAGATTAGAAGGCAAACCCCAGAGCACTATGCTGGCAATTGCTTGGTACTGTTGAGCAAAGGAAGAGCCAGTATATGATTCTCCTAGCTGGAAATGGAGCAAGAGATACTGTGCAGAAAGTGTAGACAGACCACAGCTTCACCACAGTACCAGGGAGGGTAAAAATAACCACTTTGACCATGTAGAGTCCTCACCAATGATCCTCGAGGCCGGCGTGGAGGTAGTGGTCTGAGAGGGTTGAGTGACAGAAAGATGAAAGTTAATGATAGAAAGAGAGGTGAAAGTGGGGCCTTCGCAGTAACAGAAGCAAAGTGAGGGGACAGTCTGAAAAGTTGGCATGCAGGGCAGAGTGTTAAGCTTTCTGAAATCATTCTACTCCATTGAAATAACATTTCCTGACAAGTTATCCCAGTAACTCTGGTCTTTTATCTATTCTGAATTGTTAAGGAAACGGCCTGTAGTGAATATGATTTAGAAATTAATGAGTTACCAACATAAACAGGAATCTTTTTCTTGCTTAAGTTTCTGGAATGAGGTTTGCCCAAAGTCTGTAAACTCCTGGCCTATTCACAAAGGCACAACTTGAGTTTACTTCTTCTAGATATTGTTAATTCAGTTGGCAAGCATTGACACGAACCACTTTTGGGTGGATGATCTGGCAGATGCTGGAGAACTGGATGAAGAGGCACAACCCCTATCCTCGATGTGCCAGTTTAAACAAAATCGGATGCCTATATGATCAATAGCAAAGCAGTAACTGTAAGGAAAGGTCAAAAAGTTCCCCAATAAGTACATAAGGGAGGAGCCTAGTGATTCAATGAAACAGAAAGAGCAAGTCACAGCTCACTGCTGCAAGAAGAGGGGCCTCCACATGAAGACGATGGATGTCCTGGCAGAAGGGGCCACCGAGTGAAGCTCTGGAGACATGAAGGTCATGAATTCATGCACTAATAAGGTGACATCTTTCCCATCACTGTCATTTTCCCTTTGCTCCTATGTAGGGGTAGTTATTGACAAGTCAGTGGCAGGCGGAGAGGAGTGGAAGGGATTCCTCACTTTCTCCCATATTCCTTGCATTCTGCAATACTCTTCCTCCTGCCCAATAAAAAGTATAATGGAAAATTCTGGCCATATCTATAACAATCTCACAAATTGTTCTTTCCTGTCCTCTGAGTCACAGCTGGAAATTCGTACATATTCCTTGTACCCCTGAAGCCAAACCCTAGGGATGACAACGGCACCAACTCCAAACCTCCTATTTCCTGTCAATACCACATTTCCCCCAATTTGATATTATTAGAATCTATTTTCATATTACCCTTTTTAGCATATAGATGCAATTTTCAGGATTTTTTTTCTAAAGGCTTAAAATAACTTTTACCCTATTAAACACTTTTAAATGCTTTTTCAATGACTGTTACTCATGACTGGTAAGACTTATTCCCCATGTGCTGTCTTCAGTGGGCACAGCATTAAGGAGCTAATGGGTTTGGACAAGTTATTAAAGAAGGGTTCAGTCCACAGATTCCATGGTATGTGTATTTTTGGTATGGAATGTGGGGTAGGTAATATTTCATATTTATTTTGGTACATGAGGCTCTCCTATATACTCCCCCCACCAGCCGCCACCACCAGAGGAATCTACTTTGTGCAATGGTGCCCAGCTTGTGACTTGTCTGAAAGAGATCAGAGAGTATCTTAGAAACAAAGCAGAATTTGTCTTTCCCTCTGATCACGATAACCAGAAATGGAAAAGAACATCGAACCAAAAATAGTAGCACCATTTACTCTGACAGAATAGGAAACGAGTAGCTTCTGCCTGTGTGTTTTTGGATCTTAGGCAAGCAACACCTCTGTGACTCCTTTAACTCATCTGTCAAGGAGAAAGCATAATATGGAAGCAATGTATTTCCCCAAGCAGAGCCCAGAATTAGTATAGTTTTATATCCAACTCGCACATCTCTGCATTATACCAAAAGAAAGATCTAAAATAGTAGAGGTGCCCACCAGCCAAGTGGCAGGCAGAGATTGCCATGGGCTTTAATAAAATCATATTTATAGTTAACACTCTGGGAGCCACATTTGCAACTGCCTGTTAGATAAAATAAATACATCATTACTGTATGCATCATTTGGAGTATGGCTGAATAGACTATTGTAACACAGAAATGAGCAATCTTTAAGAGTTAGATGCTATGTGGGAAGTAAAACATGTACTTTGGAGTCCAAAAATATGGTTCCTATTCTCTGCTTGGTTTCTACGTGACTCTCACACCCACTAAAGCCAAAGTCATTAGTTCTCAATCTTTTTCAACTTGTACCCTATCTATAAAGAGGAATAAAAAAATCACATACTCAGGAATTTGGGGGGAAATCCAGAGTCACCTCTTGTAATCATACCATTCCATTTCAAATATTGTGATTGAGTGTAAAAATTCATTGTGTTTGAACCCATTTTACATATGCCATTGTTTTTTAATAAAAATGTTTCAAGCTAATTTTTGTCATATAAAATACAGAAGTTGCACCACCCTTATCCTGTGGCTTTGGTTTGTCATTAGTACCTTACTATATATCTGGAGGGAAGGAGAGAGTAAAAAATAGACCCCCTCATTTGTGGTGGTCTGACTTGATGAATTTTCAGCTTTGCAATGGTGTAAAAGTGACATACAGTAGAAACACTTCAACTTTGAATTTGGGTCTTTTCCTGGTTACTGATAGTGGTAAGACATTCTCTTTTTATGTTAAGCAGCAGTAGCAAATTACAGCTCCCTGCCAGCCATGTTATCACCAGTCTAAACAAGTAATTCTCAGTGGACCATGTTGCTAAGCTATAATGTTCAGTATTTACGTGTATCAAATGCACTTTCCACTAAGGATATTTCCAATTATGGTGGCTTTATTGAATGTAACGCCATCATAATTCGAGCAGTATCTATACTGTAGTTTGTAAAATTCTGGCCCAAGTTACTGTATAACCAAGAGAATTTATAACATTATAAACTAATACATCTCCAACTTGCTATGGGCATCCAACATGGCCTAACCCAGCAATGTCATAGTCATAATTTTCTCACTTGCAAATATCTGGTTTCCTCTACCTAACCATCCTCCTGAGAAAATAATGCTTTCTTTTCCATAAAAAGTGAAGTCAGGAGATAACGAATTTCTGACATTATCTCCATACCTACAATGCAGCTATATCTGTCCCCGTGATGGCTAATCTTGATTTTCAATTTCACTGGATTGATACACCTAGAAAAACTGGTAAAGCACACCTCACAATGTGTCTGTGAGGGTGTTTCCAGAGATTAGTGTGGGATCAGTGAACTGAGGAGGAAAGACCCTCATGAATGGTGGTGGTGGACCCAGACAGAAAAGAAGCAAAATCCTCTGTGTGTGTGTGTGTGTGTGTGTGTGTGTGTCCATGTTATGGTTGATACACTGTGTCAATTTGAGAAGTTTAGAGACTCAGAGATTCAGCCAGGAACCAGGATACTTTGTAAATATCCTCATCCTGTGCAAAAGGAGGGCATAGAGATTTTGTGAGTGCTACATCTGCCCCTGGGAGGCAGGGGGGCCTGTATACAGTGGAAAAGAGGTTTGTTTCCCTCCTCCTCCTTTTACTCGGATGTTCTTTGCTGGCTGCTGTCAGCCCTGTCACCCTGCCTTGGAGCCAGCTGATTATGGACTGAAACCTCCACAAACAGTGAGCTAAATAAACCTTTCCTTCCTTAATTTTGGGTGTCAAGTGTTTTGTCCCAGCAACGAAAGAAAAGTAACCAAGACAGTGTGCAATCTTAATTCTTCTAGAAAACGTGCATTTTTTTCCATGCTACTACCACCTACAAATGTCACGCTTATATCACAGATTCCCCAGTTGTCTTCCAGGCTTGTGGCCTCAGTGCAGGTCTATGTCATTGAGTCCTCTTCTTCTCAGGCTTCCAGGTTCCTAGACTGAGGAGCCACTTCTTTCTCTAGCTCTTCAACCAGCAGCCAGCACTGTGGAACTCTCCAGTCAATCTAACAGATCCCCTTTTATAATTCTATACGTATTGTATTGCTTCTGTTCCTCTAAAGAACCTTAATACATTCTTCCCCTTTATCCTTGCTGCCTTCACACGCAAAGAATATGTCATCCTTCCATACATGTTGTGGTCCTACGCCCCCTTGCCTTCTCAGAAACCATGCTTTGGGTTGTTTCTTTATCTGACACACTGTTCCATGAGTCCCATCAAACTCCCTTTTAAGAAAAAGGTTTTCCTCTAAAGGGAAAGGTAGGAGAGGACAGTTACAATGTTCCCCCAAGGAAACTTGCCTGACTTCCCGGGCTAGATGCAGTGATTACTGTTATTACTTTAAAGCAGAAATGCAATTAGTGTATTAGTACTTAACTATATAGCACAAAAAACCCATTCACTTAAGGTTATTCCAGCAGGTGATGTTATTATTCCAGCATCGCTGTGGTATTATCGCCCCCTAGTGGCTATATTAACTACTCAACCCCGAGCCGGTAGGAAATAAATGAACACTGCACTTCCCGCGGAGATCGAGGTATTTACTTCTCTCCAGTGAGACTCGAGACAAAAAGGTAGGAAAGCTTTCTTTGTGTCAGCTTCACCAGCACCTTTACCTTAAAGGGAACCTGTTGCAACTCTCTTACTCTCCTCCTTCGGACACTGCCAGAGCCCCCTGAAGCCTTTTGGTCTCTAAGAACAACTGATAGTGGACCTTCCTTCAAAGGACACCTGTGCAAACTCGATCGGACAGCAGCTGACATTACCATGACATAGGCTTTCAGGCAAAAGGAAAAAAAAGCGTTTGAATGAATAACATGATAGAAACACTGCCAATAATTAGACATGTGGATTTCCATGTGGTAATTTTGCATTCTTAAGAAGTATCACCACACTCATACAGGATGCTTATGCTTCAAATGCATATTCGCTCTCCAAGTCCAAAACGTAACCGTGAGACACAATTCAGCTACTCACAAAAAGGCTTTCAGACAAAAGAAGGAGGAGGTGGATGCGGTGAGCTGCATTTCTAATTGATAGAAGATGCTTTGGCTGAGTTACCACTGTGTATTCTTCTCAACAGAGAGTTTGCTTTTCCTGTCACCTAGAGATGGATCAATCCCTAAAGAAAACAATTCCATTGTGATGTTTCAAATCCTAAATGTCTGCCCGAAAGCTCATGTGTTGAAGGCTTGGTCCCTGGGGCAGGATTCACAGAGCAGGGAGGTGACTGGATCCTGAGAACCATGACTTTATCAGTGGATTAAGCCACTGACAGATTTGTAATTTAGTGGGCTGTTGGGAGGTCCCGGATACCTTAGGACCTGGGGCCTGGTTGGATTAAGAATGCCACTGGAGGCATGTCCTTGAAGGGTGAAGCTTGCCCGGCCCCTCGTCCTTCTTCCTGGCCTCCATGAGGCAAATTATTTAAGAATTCTGAGCTGCCAGATCTTTACCTACAAAATGGGTATAATAATACCTGCCTCATACACTTGTTGTAAAGAGCTAATGTGATCGGACATTCTAGGTACAGCAGCTGCAAAGTGCTATGCATCTATTATCACTAGCTGTTATCATCGCAATAATCATTTTTATGGTTATTCAAGACCTTATGAACAGTCTGGAGGAAAAAATAGCATAAAATCAATCAAAGCTCATCGTTTGAAGCCAAGAACAGTAGTCACTTAGAAGAGATTATGAATGACAAATCACTGACAAATAATAGCTGTTCCCTGCCTTCATTCCCTCCTGCTTTCTGTGGCAGACAGAATTATAAAGTGATCTAAAATCTCAGGTTCATAGTAAATATTCCTAGAGAATCCTGTTTGAAGGTGGATGGAGTCCGTGAATGTTTTAGGGTGACATAGTCATGGATGGGGTCCACTGTATGGCTAAAGGGAGGGTAGTCTGCAGATAGAAGATTTCATACCAGTTAATTTCAAATTAATCAAAAGAAATATTTCCTGGCGAGGCCTGGCTTAATCGAGTAAGCTCTTTAAAGGGGATTCTAGAGGGCAGAGGTAGAAGCAGCTCCAGATTCTTTTCCAATAGCCTTGATGAATCAGGCTGCCATGCATTCTTCTGCCACAATGAAATGGATTCAACCTATAACCATGTGCGTCTAGAAGAAGATCCTGAGTCCCAGATGATACCTCAACCATGATTCCAGGATCCTAAGCAGAAGATCCTACCGACTATGGTCTGGACCTCTAACCCACGCTCACTGTGAAATAATAAATGCATGTATAGATTAAGCCATAACATTTTTAGAAATTGTTTTACAGATGTAGAAAATTAACACACTCTCAGTAACCCCGAAGCTGTCAACATGATACATGTAAGTGTTTCAATTTTCCAACAATTGAGAAAAGAATCTAGCTGTAGAGATTCCTGTTGCAGTATTTGATTGCTTCTTAGATTTGTGGATTATTTTAGAAGGATTTGATTCTTATTTCCAAATATTTGAGGTTATTTTCATCTATTATTTTAAGAAATATTTTTCCTTGTCCCTGCTTCCTATTTCTCTCTCCTCCCTTTTGGAGCCTCCACTTACACCACACTAGGTTGTGTGAAGCTGTGGTTCAATTCATTGATACTAAGTTCATTTTTTGTTTCAATCCTTTTTCTCTGACATTTCATTTGAGATATTTTCTATTGTTATCTCTTCTAATTCTCTAATCTTTTTCTCTATACTGTCTAATTAGTCATTAATTCCATTCAGTATTTTTTATCTCATGAATTGCACTTTTCATCTCCAAAAGTCCAAGTTTAAATCATCTTAATATCTTTCATGTCTCTTAGCATGTCTATTCTTTTCTCTAACTCTTGTAGGATATGAAATATAGCCATAATATCATATTATTATTCAGTTTTAATGTTCTTGTCTGCTAATTCTAATATCTGTGTAGGTTCTGAGTCAGTTTTAATCAATCTTTTGTCCTAACTGTAGGTCATATTTCCCTGCTTCTTTGCAGACCTGATAAGTTTCTTATTCAGTGTCGGACTCATCAGGTGCCTGAGAATTTTGTGTTCCTGTAAATATTCCTGGTCTTTGTTTTGGGATGTAGTTCCATGACCTGGTCTTGCTTTTGTAAAGTGTCAAGTGGGACCATAGCACTGTTTGGTACAAGGCTAACCTTTCCCCACTACTGAGCACTCTAATCTATGCCCAGGAGTTTTGTTAGTCTGGTTGATGAGAACCACATGGAGAATTCTGAATCTCTTTCCCTCTGTCCTTTAGGGTGGTTCTTTCCCCAGCCCTAGATAGCTTTCTCATAAGGTCAGTACTCTGCTGAGTACTCAGCAGGATCCTCTGCAGTGCTCCAGGATCCTCTATTTTGCCTCTGAGTCCCTTAGCCCTGCAAACATGAGCTACCTTCTTCCTTCCTGGACTCCCAGCTCTTTCTTCTCAATGTGGATACCCACAGGATTCTGCTGGGATTTCTGCCCCTGCACCATCACCTGGAAAACTCCTCAGGACTGTCGGCTGGGGCAAACCCAGAGTCCGCCCCAGAGGCTTTCCATCTCTCAGAATCACTGTCCTCCACTGCCTGACAGCCAACATCTCAACAACCATTGTTTCACATTTTTGTCTGCTAATTGTTTTTTAGTGAGAGAGTAAATCTGATAATTCATTTCTTCACCTGGACAGAAACAGAGGACTATGTATCTGAACTGTGTTGCATTAGGAGATAGGGCAACTTGGGAAGCATCTTTCTGCTGAATTTTTTGAAACTGTCTAAAGTTCTGATAGTTCTCCAATTGAGACAGTTTTCTGTTTTTGCCTGCTGTTTCTTTGTGTATCACAGATTGAGGAAAGGGGTCAGGTGAGATGCTTCTTCTTACCTCTTTTGGCAGCTAGAACCATTTTGTACCTATTTCCTGACAGGATGGGAAATAAAAGAATTTTAAAATTGTTGCTGCCACCCCAGTCAAAAGTAAAAGAAAATAACAGACCAAATGCTTCTCTCTTGCAGTTTGAGGTGATCTCTATGACACTGGCACTGAACATTGATTATACAATCTTAACACATTGGGCAGTATCCTTTGAAGCAAAGATTCTCCCTGCTAGTCCAAAATCTTGTTACTATCACTGCAAACCTCTGTCAGTGTTGCCCTTTCAGCACTTATCTGGTAACTTTCCAGTCTAATTACTAGTCTTCTGGGATTAACTGGAGAAGAAAACAAGAATAAACTCAGCGGGAAAGTTTCAGGCCTGCCTAGTATGGATATTTTTTCTATTTCTCCTTTTAAGTCTTCAGTCTATGTTGAAAGGCACCACTGGTGATGTTAGCTGTAAAACCCGTCGGGGGAGAAGAATGTTCTCTGCTGCAATGCCGTCTGTAGCTCATCATGGCTACATAGCATCACTAACACCACCCGTCTGCAAAATGAAATACATTTGGTAAAAAACTGAAGAGCTTTGTCATGGGGTCTAGCGTTACCCTCTGCTGTATGCTAGAGAAATTCTACCAGGAGATCCCGCCAGAAAAGGAGAACTTAAAGGCACTGGAGGGACCATATCCTAGGCCTATAGTGCAGACTTCTCTTGATTCACAGTTATTCTGTAGGAGTACCCGAAAGTATTTGAGGTACTGAGCCACCCCTAAAGGCCAGCCAGCCAGCGACAGCCAATCTGGACATTGCAAAGCTGAACTGGAGTTTTGCATGAGCACATTTTCTTTCCAACCAGGCTTCAATTTAAGAAATAAAAATAAATAAAGAGTGAATAATATTTTTTCATTGTTGGTCCCTCCCTGTTGGCCAGGCTGCTCACCCTTTTCTCGGCTGTCATATGAGGATTCCACCTGCTAACTCAACAGCCAAAAGGTGGCTCTAAAGTCACCATGGGCCATAAGTTGACCTATGTTGGTATGAAAATGAGATACAACCAAATTCATGAATTTAAAGAAATAAAAAGTCTTGTTCAAAAGCCAGGCACGGTAGAACAAGCCTCAGCCTGATCCTGTCCCAGGTAATCAGGGCACTGAGGAAGGAGGGTCATGAATTCAAGGCCAGTCTGGGCAAGTTAGCCAGATTGTGTCCCAAAATAAAATACAAAGTTCTAGGCATGTAACTAGGACGTAGATCACTTGCCCAGCATGCAGGGTCTCCGGGTTCAACCCTCAGCACTGCAACATAAAGAAATACAAACTATAGATTCTGCAGCACCCATCCAGGGGCATCTGTTGACTGTGCCGGGAATCTATGTTTATGATAGGGCAGAGATGACTCCATCGCAGATGTGATAGGGCTTCACTTTGAGAAGCAGATGCAGCCTCTCCCTGCCCAGCCTCCTGCTCTGAGAGCCAGGGGCCAGCCCCCAGGGATCCTGACTTCCTTGTGGCTGGTCACAGCAGGCCTGTGACCAGAACCTCGCCAGCTGGCCAAGCATTCTTTCCAGCACATTCCAGCAGAGGGAAAAAAAAAATCCAAATCTTTGAGAGAAACTTTGTTCTTTTCATTTTTTTCAGTTCTTCCAGCAGCCAAACTCCCCTGGAGCGTCAAACAATATGTTCCAGGCCAGCATGGAAAAGAAAAAATCACACCATTAATTTGAGAAGTCTCACTCAGTGCTTTGTGCCCATGTCCCGGTGACATCGGAAGCAGTGAAAATCATCTAAATATTACTTTTCTTTAATTGTGTGAATATCAGTGTGTGAAAACTGCCATGTGTAACCTTAGGAGTTGTTAGTTTTCTAAAAGGCAAGCTAGCCTTTCCAATTGCCATTCAGCAAGATCATTTCTCTTTTTATATACCCCCTTTAAGCTCTCAGCACACTATTAGACCTATATAATATCTAAATACAGTTCAGAATGTATTCTTAAGAGTAAATGTCAATGGAAGTCTTACGATTCTATGAGATTACAGATAAATGTACGGAAAGCTGCCATTCTCTGAGTGATTACCCTCAAGACTGGTGTTTTCTCTCTGTATTTACCCAGTTTGTGTTGAGTGAGCAAACATGGTGATTGTGGGCCTAATGCCAAGGTTCAGGGAACAATTGTTTCCCTGTTCGTGGGTTTACTTACTTATTTCTAGTTGTTCTCTGCAAGAATCCATCACACCAAGTCCCTTAAAGGGATATCTAAAATATTCTTGCTCTTTGTATTTTGGGGCTACTCCATTAATTCGTTGCTGGTGTTATTGTGAGCACTGGCACACACTTTGCAGAAGTCTTGCTTATGTGTGTGTGTTGTTGCTGGGTGTGTGTTTTTATGACAACAGGCTGGTACCATTTTTCTTAAGTTTTCTTTGTCACATCACTGTCCACAGATTCAGGAGCTTCCTAAATACACTTGGTGGGGTGGATTGCTGAGATACAAACTTCAGCTCTCAAGAAAAGAAGATTTGAATAATTGGAGGGGGGATTTGAAAATATAATTAAGTTGAAATGCCTGACAAAGAGACAAAAAGCACTGGAACAATGTGGGACTTTAAAATTAGGTCTTGGAATTTAAGAGGATACTGGAAATGCCACCCGCTTCTTACAATCTGGTGCTTTCTTTTCTTCTTTTCTCAGAAGCTACAATGTCCCCTGTACTTGTCTCTGATGCAAAACAGGGGACAGCACAGTGAGCCTTTGGCTCAGTGCCTGTAGCCCTCCTTTTGAGCAGGGTACTCCAGCGAAGCAGGGGCGGGTTCCAGCAGCTGAATGAAGCCACTTACAATGTTTTACAGGCCCAGGAGGTCTGCTGCTTAATGAGGTAAATCCCACCATGGGGCAGCTATTCCCAGGAAGTGTCTTTCCCCTTCCCAAAGCAAAAGCTGTGCAAATTCTTTCAGGTGGTTTGAGTCCCAGGTTGTGGTTTAACACCCTCTTGAAATTACTTGATTATTTAAAATCATCCATCTGCAAACGTCTTCTATGAAAGGTTAGATAATAAATATCTTAAGCTCTGGAGGCCATATGATCTCTGTCAGAGCTACTCAATTCTGCCAGCTGTAGCATAAGAACAACCAGAGTTAATATGTAAATAAATCAGAGGGTCCATGTTCCAGTAAAACTTCATTCACAGCCAAAGAAATTTGAATTTCATGGGATTTTTACAAATCATCAAGTAATATGCCTCTTCTGATTTTTTTCAACCATTTAAAAAACATGACACCCATTTTTAGCTCATGTGTCACATAAAGGCAAGCAGGGGGCCAGATTGGACCACAGGTCACAGTTTTCAAAACCTTTGCTTTACACCAATAATGGGCTGAAAGTAGAAATGACAACATGGCCATCAGCTTCCCTCATTTACCTAACCTTCAGCAAGCACTCAAGATGTTAATGTCTCCACAATGGTCAGTCAGTGGGGATGTTTGGAAATGAAAGTATATAATCTTTCTATTCCTAAGAAGAATGTTAGTAGAGTCAGTTAATTGGGAATTGGATTAGAGCCCATTTCCCTGTGTGGTTTTTCCTCAAAAAGCTCAGACTGAGCTGTGAAATCTAAAGTTTTTCATGTGGAATTTAAAAACCCTCACCCAATGTGATCAATCCTTCTTAGCACCAATACACCAATACTGTAGGGACACAAAGCCGGTGTAGCTTCATGGTTCATGGTTGAAATGTTTTGCATAAAGATCTTCCCAAACCAAATGTTTTATGATAAAATGGGACCAGTGCTTTTTTTTCCCTCTCTATTTCATGATCTAACAGATTCCCCTTCATTCATTTTTCTCATTTCTCCTTGCTTTTTTTTTCCTTTCTGCCTTCAAAGTAAAGATTCAACATTCACAGGTGGTCTACTTTTGCCCTCGCTTTCAATATAATTATATTAATTACAAATTTATGCAATTCAGTTTAATAATGGCCATGTTTAACAACTGAATCCAAAATTTTCCTCCTAATCCACTCTCATGCATGTTCCAGTTAAGCATACCCTGGAAATGGAGCATTTTCATGACGATGAAAGCTTTGGATGATGTCCTAGAAAGCTCCAAAAGATACCTGTGTAAAACATTTTGGCCCCATCCCCTTCATTCTCTGCAAACTTCTATTCAGTTAACCTCAAAAGAAAAGGCAATGTGAAGTATTTCACTTTTATAGCTCTACAAACATCCATTAAACCTCCCTAGAACGTTTTATTGCCTTTCTTTGTACTGGATTATTCTAGTTGAGAATTTTCCAGTTTCCAGTTGAAACATCTAAGGTGACTTATTGCACTCATGAGTAATATACTTCCCAAACATCACTTTAACTTTGTTTCAAGTTTTCATTCATAAATATTTAATGTTTGTTGTTCCGTAATTATAATACTTTGCCTCAAACTGCACCTCCTCTTCCTCAGTTTTGGTAAAAAGGAAAACGGACAAAATCTTCCGAGAGCAGTAGGAGAAAGAGAGTAGAACGTGTTTAAATGCTATAAGCGGGGTGGAGATTTAGCTCGGCGGCTCGTGTCTGCCTGGCAAGTGCAAGGTTGTGAGTTTGATCCTCAGGTACCAAAAAAAAAAAAAAATCAAAATGCTGTAATTAATCAGATTCTTATATCACAGTTGCCCATTAGTTCTTGCAAGACCCCATTTTCTTCTTTGAATACATAGAGAAACCGAGGCCACCTCGTTCACCCTCACACCTTCCTCAGTAACTGGCTCCTCGTGATCAGAGACAGCTTGTTGGAGCCCGAGTTTACACTCTGTTAAATGAAGGGATTATACCATAGATCTCTGAAATCCCTTTCAGCTACCTCCTTCTAAACAACTGAAAAAATAAGATGAAAACAAACTCAAAAAGGCAGACTTGCTGCTCACTTGCACGCCGTTCCTACCCTGCCTTTTAGGATGGATTCCCCCCCGTTTTAACTCCCTGCAAGCAGTATGCATACGGAAGCTGTCGAACAGCATTAGCGGCTCATGAGATGCACCTTCCATGAAAATGATTTGCGTGGCCCATCTGGCAGCGGCAGAACTGATTGATAAGGGTCCTGAGAATCCGGTTTTCTTCCCCTGTTTGGGTTTCTGTTTCCGTGACTCTCTTTTCTGCGGTCCCCTGGGACACTCGCTGGCTGCTGGCGCTGTTCTGTCCCCCTGCGCTCCGGCCGGTCTGCAGCTGTCTGCCCACGCGCTCACCCTCTACCCCGTCCCCAGGGCGGCTGAGAACCGCTCGAGCGCGGGGACGAGGGGCGTGTCCCACTGTGCCTGCCAGAGAACAACAAATAAACAGAAGGTCCCCGCAGGATGCTTGGACGCCAGTGTTTTGAAAACTCTGCCAGGCAGCGGGCCCTGCTCTACCCTCGCTCGGGACAGACCTGCGTCCTCGCTGTGACTGAGACCGCCCAGGTCCTCCTCCAGTTTTCCGTTATAGAAGTCCCCCCGCCGCCCGATCCCAGGTCGGCGTGACGCGGTTTATTATGGCAACAGTTCCGGGCAACTGCCCAGATGCCGAGCGCCTTCGCCTGCGGGAGGTGCGGGCGGCGCGGGGCGCGCAGCCGCCGAGGGGGGCGCGGCATGGGCTGCGGACCCTCCCGGGGCGCCGCCGAGGACCAGAGACGCTCGCCCGCGCCCAGGAGGGGCTGGGAAGATGAATGCAAGGTAAACCATGGATAACTGTAAAATTACACAGATCTAAACCTTTGGTGCGGGAAAACTCACCATTCCCGTGCTTGGGGACCGCTGGCGTGGGCTGGAGCTGGGTCTACCAAAGCGCACAGTTCGCCTTGTGGGTGGGTCACCGGGTGAGCGAAGTGGGGGCAAATTTACTCTGCCAGCGCCTAGTTGTATATGTGTGCATAGCTCTCCGTAGGAACAGCGAGGGATAGGAGATTAGTGTTGAGAGCCTTCGGTGTTTAAAGAGCCTGCCAGGTCTGGGCACAGCCCAAGGTAAAGGCAGAAAGCGCAAGAGGAGCTGCGAGTTCTACACAGCCCTGAGCGCGCCGCGATTACCCGGGGAGGTGGGAGTGCGTGGGAACAGACCGGGAGTGTGGGCTCCTGGGAAATCGGCTCTTTGGTACTTAGAGCCCTCCGGAACCCTCTGGCTGCATCTTCTAGCTCCAAGGAGGAGGAGGAGGCCTGGAGAGGTATTGTCTCAAGTTGCACAGCTTATTTGAAAGCAGAACTAGGCAGAAAGTCTCATTCGAAAACAACTCCCATTCTCCCAAAGGTGCCTCTGCTGTAAGTCTGAAAACGTGAATGGGGTTCTTCCAGAGAGGCTCTGCGGGGATGAACTGTGACAGAAATACATCCCATATTCCTTCCCATTCTTTCTTCCTTCAAGACCCCATAGACAGAACTAGAAACACTATGGACTCTTCCTTAGGAGGAACATAGGGTGACCCTATACTTTACCATCACAGTCATACTAGAAGGGAGCCGGACATGCGGACACCCTCTAATCCCAGTGCCCCGGAGGGCAGAGGCAGGAGGACAGCAAGTTCAAACCCAGCCTGGGCAACTCAGCCAGATTCTATCTCAAAATAAAAAATAAAAAGGGCTGAGGACGTAGCTAATGCAAAGACCCTGGGTTCCATCTTCAGTACGGTTTAAAAAAGAAGTGAGAGGGAATACATGGTTCACCCAGTTCCGCAGACACTCCTGGTGCAAGCCCTGCACGATGGGGCTTAGGGCCACCTTTCCAGAAGGGCCCCTTGACAGCCACTGTGTTAAAGGCTGAGGCTTTGTCTCGGCAGGCACTGTGTGCAACACCACCACACACCACGCACAGCACTTGCCACCTGTGAGGCACATCTGGCAGCCCCTCGAAGTCCATTTAAGAAGTAAACCCAAGCCTCTTAAAAAGGCTGAGCTCCAGGCTCAATGCACAGCACCCTGCAGAAAGCCTCCACCCACCTGCCCACCCATTTCACCCTGTGTCCTGCTCTCCACCCCTAGGCCAGTGCTCTACCTCCCACGTTGCCACATGTTTTCCCAACAGGAGATTCCCTGTGTCAGCAAAACCCTGTACAGTGTGGTCCCATCCTTTCTCCAGTGCCAGTGCCTCTCCATCGTGGACTCTTTTGGCTGCCAGACCAAATGGCTTGCAGTGCTTGGTGCCTCCAGCTTTCCTCGCAGCCCTGTGTCCTTCCCTGTGCTGGCCCCTCTCCCTGGGGTGCCATCCTTGGGCCCAGAGTTCCCTGTTAGGCTGGTGAGCGCCTAAGGCCTCCTTAGTACCCACATCCAGAGCAACTGCTGTGTCCCTCCCTTACTCCCTGGTGGATGTTTTCTTACAGCCTTTTCCTTCATAGGTCCACGGCCTTCCTGGGAACACTTGTCATCTTCATTATTATTATTATTTTTCCCATGAATATGTAAGAATATTCCCTCTCTTTTTCCAAAACAGATTAATGTCATTTAACAATATGACTCTGATATTCTTTTCCCACATAAATTTTTTTCTTATCTGTATTTATTTCATGCATGATTTCATATAAAACTTCAACAGAAAAAATTTTCCACTCTTTGGTGTTTCTTGTCCAGCTGGTTATCATTGGTTTGATCTAATGATTATTTTTGAAAATGATTTGGTTGTATAAAGTAGCAGAGAGTGCTAAAAACCAGTCCCCCAAGTGTACATACTACGTCCCTCTAGATCAAGGCCCTTCCAAAAGCCTGGGAGGCCTCCTTGGTTTCTTCTGGAATGTTCTGGGTAAGTGAAATACTAATCAGCCTTCTAGGATTTTTTTAAGTCCTGGGGATCAAACTGAGGGCCTGGTCCATGCTGGGAGAGCTCTTTACCGCTGAGTGCATCCCTCCCCTCCCCCTACCCTTCCACTTCCTCCTTTGGTCTCCTAGGTGCTTTCTCCATGTGCAGCCCCAATCTCATCTTTCCCATGGCCTCCAGAGGGACCTCTTTAAAACAAAATCAAGTGTATCAGCCTTGTGCTGAAAAAAAGGTCGCCAACCCATAAGGGAAGCACAAAACCAGTAGTCAAGAATATGCCAACCAAAGTTTAATTTTTGGATTTGTTACTTATTAATTGTGTGGCCTGAGTCATGTTCTTTAACCTCTCTGTGCCTCGGTTTCCTTATCTGTAAAATAAAGATATTGGTGATGCTTATTTTATAGAGTTGTTATGAGCATTACAGTAATTCAGTTGACATAGTATTTCTACCTATGCCTGGCACAGAATAAGAGCTTAATATGTTATTGCAATGATTATGATTTATTGTTTATCATAAAGTGAGGTCCTCACTCCTTAGCATGCCATTCTCAGTGGTCCTTGACCTGACAGCTGCCAACCTCTCCCCCTTTATCTCTCCCCACATGCATATTCTGCAGACCTGGCTGCTTCCTCCCAAGGCCCATTCCAGTTCTGTCTCCATGCTTTGCAGCTGCTGTTTTCCCCTCCTTTCAGGCTTTTTCTTCCTCTTTTCCAAGGCCACTTGCCAAATTCTACTCATCTCTCAAAAGGTCTCAGGGAAAAGCTCTTTTCTTTTGTGGACACCACCCGCCCCTGCCACCATGCTGACAGGGCTGATCCAATGCCTTCTCCTATCAGACTGAAAACTATTTTATCATCTTTGTTTCCAGATTTGCTTCTCATTTTTGAGCTGTCACCTCCTTAAGGACAGCTGTTTTGTTTTATTTATAATCTCTGTATCTTTAGTGCTCACTGCATTGCCTTGTGCAGACCAGGCAGTAATGAATAGTTCTTGAGTGACTGCATCACCTCCCCTCACCACCCCCAGGTCCCCAGATTCCTTAGTGCTCTTGTCTCCTAGTAGCATAACTAGACTAATGACAATCTATAAGGAGGAAATTCAATATTAAAATAACCTGAAAATAGACTTAGAGTCGACTCATGAGTATACCTTCTCTTTCCATGGCCCAAAGCACTTGACTTTGGAAGTCTGATCTGGGAAGGGTATGGTTATAATTAATTAAACACTCTATAGCTATCAGAATAGTAACGCTTCCACTATTTTCATAAGTGCATAGAGTTCAGCAGTGTCCTTAAAATGCAATGAACGCGTTTGCTGGGATGAAATATTTATGTTTCTTAGCAGCACAACTTTAAAATATTCTGAATTAAACTTCTTGAGAATTGTCTACAGACTTACTCTTCACCTTAGTCTAGAGTGGCAAGAAGACACTACAATAAAAACAATGTATAATAATAAAAGCACAGGAAACTTTCCTTCTTGAGAAGTGCTCTTCCTTTATATAAATAACTCACATTTGCTTGCCTATTTTTAAACAGGGGAAGCTTCAATCAACCTCCAAAAATTATTCCATTTTTCTCTAAATCTGATAAGAAAATTCTTGCTTATTGCTGTACCAAGGCTAAATTTTTTTTAATGTTTAGCTTTTTTAAACAAACATATCACTGAGTATTTTTACAGTTGCTATTTCTTACTGCATTTACTAGAAGTAAACTAGAAAAGAATCAAATTTTGAAGAACAAAAATCTCCTTATATGTGTATAGACAAATATATTTATGAATTGCACCTGCTAATAATTTGATTTAAGAAGCTTTCAGCTCTGGGGAGCCTCAACAAATTATACTCTCCAAGCTGTTTGGCCAATACAAAATTTTCCAAATGCTGTAGAATACATATAGTACCTCTTGACCAAAAATTTCTCAAAAAAATTCACACACACACACACACACACAAAAAAAAAAAAAAAAAAAAACAAGCAAGGAACACCTGTCTATAGTTAAAAGCAATGCCTATTTTGGGAATACTGATGATTTTTATGCATGAATGTTACCTTGGCATTCATAATTTTTTAATGCTGTCTAAAACTGATAAGATGTTATACTTAGAGCACTAAAGTACAAAATAAAATTGATAGCAAATGCAGAAACACATTGGATTTGTACTTCTACAACTTCATCTCAAGGAAAAGGTAAAATCTCCCACCCAATTTCCTCATCCCACCCTCAGTACCATTTCTCACATAATGCAGATAGACTTCTTTTTGGTGTGCAAATATGGGTATCAATTGAACAGAAACACTGTTGGTCATATCTGAGTGGCATACATTCAATTAAACTGGCAATCTCACTAGTCTTTGAACTATGTATATTTTCAAGTCTAAATTATGAAATTCAGTGAAAGTTCTCAGAATGTGCTGCATGTTGATAAGATAGTTGAAAGACTGTCTTAGTTTTTCAATAAAGAAAAGCCTTAGATTGCTGCCCTGTAGGTTGGTATATGTCACTTGATGCTAAAATATTGTGTTTTGGCAGCTAACAGCAGACTGTCTCTCAGCACAAGCAAGCAGAGCTCCTTGCTGAGATCTGTATTCAAGTGGCTCTATAGCAGGCCTTGCTGAAGTAATTATGAAGTCACTCAAGAGTGTGATGTTTAAGTCTATTCCAATTTGTCATTTTGTGGAATGTCTGTGGAAAAACATCCACTGAAAACACTCAATTTTGCCTTCAATTCCAATGAGAGCATTTGTTATTGTTGCTGCTGTTGTTGCTGTTATTAAATCAATTACATTTTTCAGGATCTCCACTTGGAAATGTTAAGTGACAAAATTACTCCCTATCCGGAACTCACTGCTCTGCTGGTCTCCAAAAATGATAAATCTGCAAAACAAAATGAACTTGTGGAAATACTTGTCTTACTGTCACCCCAGATACTGGCTTTTAATAGTTCGAGACTCAGGCAAAGAGTGCTTAACATGCATTATGCTTTATTTTCAGTGTGAATTGTGAGTGCTTCAAAGAAAAAACATCAGCTAGGCTGTCTTTTTGCTTTGTTATGTGTACACATGTGCACTTTATATATTGTATGTGATATGACCTATGTCATATGTGAAGACTTTTTCCTGGGTTTGCTGACTCTGCAAGGACTGTGTGGGCCGTGATGTTTATGAAGAAAGAGAAAAGCATGGTTGCTTTCAAGCTTTCTCCTTGTGTGGACATATTTCAGCTCCATTGAATTTTTGTTTGTTTGTTTGGTTAGGCTGTTGGTTCGTTGTCATACTTACCATGTCATCATGAGCCATAGATCTAATTATGCCACAAAACAATGTAGGTTTCCCTGGAGCGATTCATTTTATGTAAACACAGTGAGGAGCTCCGTAGATCTCCCCGGGAACATGTAAGACTCTCTGATTGAATTACGAGGTCCTAATCAGGACCTGCATGCTATCCACTGCGATTTCTTCTTGGCCTCCAAGGAATTTCAAATTTTGAAGTTGAGTCTCCTGTCACTGAGACATTATTTTAGAAAGTAGCCAAATATGTTTATGTTCTTTAGACTGTTGTACAATTGTTAGAGCTTCTTGCTCTCCGTCTAATTTTTAGAGTCACAATTTCAAAGCCAGAAGGATTTTTCTTCTTCCAGTTGAATCTCTGAGTGGTCCTTTGTTTTTCACCTTGGTATTTCAGGACCTCCCTCCTTCCCTTGTTTTCACTACCAGGGTCCTAGTTCATGCTGGGCAATGGCCATAATCATCCTCTATGTACTGTTTTGTTCTTTTTTTTAACCTTCCTTTTACTCCCATTGTTTGAATTAATCCATAAGTAATCTTTCTTAAAAGCATACATGATGATTTTATTTCACTTTTGTGGGTAAAACTTCATCAAAGAAACAAAATTCTTGTTAAATTCAAAATAATCTATCTCCTTTACTTGTAATAAAAAATTTCCTCAGCACCTGTCACTCTCTATCTCAATCTCTTTCCCCAATGCTGGAATCCTTCATGTTCCTGATACATCACACCATTTCGTACACCTGCCTGCATGCTTGTCCCTCTGTCTAGAAAGCCCTTTCTCCTTTCCCATGGGAAACTTGCATCCTGGGACAGTAAGACTGTGTCACAGAGAGAGGGAGGCTGAAGGTAATACACAAGGGAGATGCTTATGTTCTTATCTCTTCTGGGGATACTGAGGAAGCTTCCTCTGGTGGGTGTGTCTTAGGTGGAGGAAAAGTTGATAACAACCATTGAAATGAGAGGTAGGAAAACTGAAACCCATGCAGTGAAAAGAGAACCAACCCTGGGAGAGAGGGACATGATAGAGGGGTATGAATAGATTAATATTTAAAAATATACTTATCCTCCAAATAAATGGCAATACTTGGCATTGAATCAAGTCAGAGAATCATTACATTTTTGTTTTTCTTCTTTTGCTGTGGAACTGTAAAAAGTTTCGCATGGACTAGTACTTGGATATCAGTCATTTACTATATCACAGGCTAGTTTTATGAGCAATGCAACTGTGGTCTGAAGAAATAAACACCCTTAAAAATGTAATGTGGAATTTTTAAAAATGGTGCCGTATTTATGCAAGGCCCTCTGAGAACTCATAGAGTATTTTAGAAAATGTGCATAGCCTTTGAGCCAGCATAGCTACCTACATCTAGGAATTCTTCTCATGGTACCAGTAGATAGGTTCACAAAGAAGTATATGTACAACTGTTATTATCTCAGGCATACTTACAATATTCAAAAGTTAAAAATAAATTAGTAGTGGGTTAAATAAATTGTGACAGGGTTTCAAGAGAACTATAGTGAAATTTGTTGAATAAATAACTATTCCTCACCATTAGATAGAATGAGACAGACCTAAATATGATACAACAGGTAATTGTCTCTGATTGATATATTGTTAGTGGGGAGGAAAGTGTTACCAAAATGCAGTATCATTTAATATATGATCTGAGTTTTTTTAACAATAGGCTAATTGAAATATAATTCATATACCATACAATTTACCCATTTAAAACATAGAGTTGACAACCTCCACCTCAATCTAATTTTAGAACACTTTTGTCCCCTCTAAAAGAAATAAGCAATCTTTACTTTTAACAGTGCATCCCTTCCATTAGAGTCACTCAGCCATTAAGTCTATTGCCTGCTTCTATAAATTTGCCTGTTGTGAATATGAACGATCTTTAAAATCAGCTTCTCTCACTTATCATAGTTGTCTATGTTGTACATATAGCATTAATTTTTTTTTATTTTCAGATAATATTCCTTCGTATGATTGTCTTGGTTACTTTTCTTTCCTTAGGGAGACAAAATATCTGATGCCCAAAATTAAGGAAGGGAAGGTTTATTTAGCTTACAGTTTTTTGAAGGTTTCAGCCCATACTTAGCTGGCTCCAAGGCAGGGTTGTGTGGCACAGGGGCAGCTGTTCATGGCAGCTTCAAGTGGCAAGATTGAAAGGGGTAAAAGGAGAAAAAACACCTTCTTCTTTCTCTTATATTGTATCCCAGTTCTGCCCCTGGGCAGGTACAGCATTCACATTGCCAATCCTAGCATTAAACAATGAACCAATCACAAACACTAGATTCATCTGCCTCCATGAATGCATGAGGCTTGGGGGGCCACCTAGACACAAACCATAACAATGACTGTATAACATTTTATTTATCTACTCATCAATTGATTGATGTTTTGTTTGTTTTGACTTTTTGAATGTTAGGAATTATTATGAACATTTAGTTGCAAGTTTTGAGGTTGACATATAATTTTATTTTGCTTGGTATATACCTGGGACTGAATTTCCAAGTCATATGATTACTATGGTTAAATTTTGGTGGAAACTCTAAAATTATTTTCCAAAGTAACTGCACCATCTTGTATTCCTACAGTAATGGTTCATGAGGATCCCAGTTTCACCACACTCTCACCACTTGTTATTGTTTTTGCTTATTTCATTGTAGTCATCCCAGCGCCTCTGAAGCATCTCATTATGATTTTGATTTCTCTTTACCTAGTAACTAATGATATTGAACATCTTTCCATGGGTTTCTTGACCAATTTCAATTTATTTTTAAATGTTGTTTTCATGAGCAAATGCATTTAGGTGGCGATAACTCAGATGTTGATAGTGCTTCCATCTAAAGATTGGTACTTCTTATTATGTATGTTTTTGTGCCACTTAGAATTCTACCAAAGGAATAGATTCATGAGGATAGATAGATAGATGGATGGATAGAAAGATGATGGAGAGATTAATTTATTGCAAGGAAATAGCTTGTGCAATCATGGGCTTGGCTAGGCAAATCCAAACTTCATAATATTGGGCATGTGGTCAGAAAGAGTAGGCTGGAGATGAAGCTTCAGTTCAGACATAATTTCTTCTTCCACATCAGTACCTGAGGTCAACGCTTGAAATCTTTCAGTTGACTGGATTAGAATCAGTCAGATGATCAAGGACAAGCTCTTACATTTAAAGTCAATTGATTGTAAATATCACTCACATATACAAAACACCTTCATGGCAACACTTAGATTTCACTGAATAACTGGTCATATAGTGACTGTCACAGTTTTCTTCTATATTAATTATTTAATTACTTTAATAATGAATCAATTTGTTTTATTTTAAAGATAATAAAACCAAACAAAACAAAGCAGAATGAAGCCAATTAAACCAAAACAATGAAAGCAATACAGGACTCCAAAACAAGACAATAGAAAGTCAACAATATCTACTGTAATGCCTGTTGTTATCCTAATAAAATCAAACAAAATAGAACAGAATAAAAAAAATCAAAACAGGTTGGAACTTTGGGTGCTGGGAGAACAGGCAGCCTACTCACCGCCCTGGTGAGCAGCTGGGAGCCTGGCAAGCCACTGGCGCACCAGGGCAAGAACTATCAGCAATTCCTGAGCTCTGCATCATGTTGGAACTTTGGGTTCTGGGAGAAAAGGTGGCCTACTGGCCGCCCTGGTAAGCAGCTGTGGGCCTAGCAAGCCGCCGGCGCACCAGGGCGGGAACTATCAGCGATTTCTGAGCTCTGCATCATGTTGGAACTTTGGGCGCTGGGACAATAGGCAGCCTACTCACTGCCCTGGTGAGCAGCTGGGGCTCTGCCGGTGGTGGCTAAGAATCAGACATTGATCCATTCCCCCCACCCCGTTAGCATGTCAGTACCAATGGTCTGAGTATCTTTTTGGAGAATGAATGTACACAGCGTGGCAAGTAAGGGGGATTTCCTTCTACCATCTCTTTGAAGGCAAATATTTTTACCACTGTTTTGCTCAGTTTTGATTAATGGTACTGCTTTATTCAATATTCTGTTTTTAAAATTTCAATATTTCCTTCCATTTTCCTCTATTAGATTGAAAGAACAGCTAATGTGAACAAAATGGGCTATACTATTTAGCCCATTGCTCGTGTTCTGATGACCTGCTCTGAGGTTCTGTGGTAGTTTTACTGCACTGCAGTTGCATGGGTTTGTTCTGTCTTATTCTGCTGTATTTTGCTACCTTCAAAAAAAAGTAGATAAGAAAGTAACATAATACCTCCAAAAATCTCCCAACTCCACCAAAGCTGATCCATGGATCATGGATGAGGAGAAACTCAAAAACAAGGCAACAGAATTATATGAGGTGATTAAAAGTATATAATAACAACAAAACAAGTCAGTAAGGTACTGAGCAACCTGAAACAGGATGTAACTAAGCAGATAATGGACTTAAAAAGTAAAAAGAAGAAAAGAAAGTGCTCTAGAGGATATGGCTGCATGTATGCTTAAGTGTGTAGGATTGATAACCATGTTGCTAAGTTGTTACTGGATCACTGAACTTCTTTGCAGTGTCACTGTTTGAATGTCCACTTTGTATGCTTTAATTTTGTAACTTTAACAACTAGGTCTAAGAAAACAATACGTAATTTATCAACTAGTGATTTCTTACTGCTTTTTTTTCCTGAAATTCTGTATTGTTTCTACCCCTTTTTCTGTTTTGCTTTTTTTTCCTCTTAAATAAAATTTTAAAAAAATCAAAACAAAACAATGAAAGTAATACAGGATTTGAAACAAGATAATAGGAAGTCAACAATGGATAGCATAATATATCTTGTTAGTAGTATTACATTTTTAACATGTAAAATCAATATAATTTCATTTTTTAAAATACTTTTTATATAATTGTACCTTTAATTTTATACTTGATGCCTTGAGCTTGTTTATCTTGGCATCCACTAGAAATCTCAAAATAGTAGCTTGTATCTAACTGATATCTATTAAACACTCATATGAGTTAGTAGAACTATATTAATTTCCTACTTCTACTTTTAAAAATTAACACTAACTCATTGGCTTAGAACAACACAGATATCTTCTGGAAGTCAGAAATCCAAAATAATCAAACTTGGTACAGAGACTCAGAGGTGTGACCCCTTTCTTTTCCCTTTCCAACTTCCAGAGCTGTGTGCTTTACACTCCTTAGCTCATGGCCCTTTTCTCCATTTCCAACTCCGATGCCAAAGCATCTTCAATCTTTCCCTGTTTATACCCTCAAACTATCTTTTCTTCTTCTCTAACACTTGGGCACTGGAAGAACATTGACTTTATCACACCTGCTAGGTAAGTTTGCCATACCATATAAAAGCTGCAGGCTTCGGGGTCCTCTCCAGCCTCCCACAATCACTAGTTACTAAATGCTTACAGAGCAGACCCATAGCATTGTTTTCAATTCCATAGTAAATCTGGATTTTCACCAAGCTGGTCCCTTTTTACAGGCTAATGTCAGGGTGATGCCTGCAAGGGAGGACTGCAGCCCCCAGACCCAAGGGGCACCTCCCCAAGACACTGTGGACAGTGCAGAGTGTCTGGAACCGCAAGCCTGGATGGGAAGTTTACCTGGAACCATTCCAGAAAATTCTCCACCTCCTAGCAACAAAAGTGAAAAAGCATATTCAGGTAAAAACTCCTGTTCATATTGATCTGTACAAAATATTGTTTCTCCAAAATCATTATATAATATATATTTGATGTCCTTTTATTACTTCTTTGTGGGCCAGGAGATATTTTAAATGGTAAAGTTCTTATGTTTAAGACATTAGAATTCAGCCTTAGGTTTTCATTATGTGAATAAATGATGCTAACCATTAGTAATCTTACTGATGAAGCAATCAAAATCATAGTTTTTTTTTAAACTAACACTAACATTTCCCAAGTAAAAATGGACTTTGGCTTACTTATGATATAGTTAAATCCTGATAAGCCTCATTTAAAAATATGGTAAGTCGAAAATGAATTGGCAACATGTAATCTATGGAATATCCTACTGCAGCTGAGCCACACAACATACTGTAGAGTGCTGGTCATTTTCCTCCTGATCAAGGAGCTGACAGGGGGCTGTTGCCACTGCCACTACCCAGCTGCCAACAGAAGACTGGTCCATTTGGGGGTTGGAAAAGGACCCAAATCTTAAACTCAAAGTATAGTTTCTACCATATGCATGTGTTTTTCACACCATTTTAAAGCCAAAATATTTTAAGTCAAACTATTATTAAGCCTAGACCTATCTGTATTTCATTTTTAAAAACATTTTATTTTTAATAATATCAGATTCAAGAAGAAAATCAGAAGTGCAAAAAAAAAATCCAGTACTTACATTCTTTCATCCAGATTCCTGCAATGTTAACATGATACCACAGTTGCATGATCATAACCCTTCATAATGCAAGTGTGTATATTTTTTCTGAGAATTAATTGTTGTTGTGGATTTAATGTGACTTTATTTCTAAATAAACCAGAGTATTTCTTTTTTAAAAATTTTATTTAAAGAGAGGGGAAAAATAAAGCAAAACAGAAAAAAAGAGTAGAAACAATACAGAATTTCAAGAAAAATAAGCAGTAAGAAGTCACTAGTTGATACATTACATACTGTCTTCTTGGATGTAGTTGTTCAAGTTACAAAATTAAAGCATACAAAGTAGACATTCAAACAGTGAGGCTGCAGACAGTTCTGTTCTCTGATCCAACAAAAACTTAGCAACATAATTATCAATTCTACACCCTTAAATATACATGCAGTTATAGCCTTTAGAGCACTTGCTTTTTCTCTTTTTGCTTTTCAAATCCATTATCTATTTAGTTATATCATGTTTCAGGTTGCTCAGTATCTTACAGATCTGTTTTGTTGTTGTTATTTACTTTTTTTTCTTATTTATTATTTTTACTTTATTTTATTTTATTTATTCACTTTATTTTGAAGGTAGTAAAATATAGCAGAACAAGACAGGACAAAGCCACCTGAGGCAGTGCAGTGAAATTGGTACAGAACCTCACAGCAGGCCACCGGGACAACAGCAATAGGTACAATAGTACATCTGGTTTTCTTCGCAATAGTTGTTCCTTCAATCAGGTAGAGCACTATCGAAGGAAATACCAAAATTATAAAACCAGAATATTGAATAGAGCAATACCATTGATTAAAACAGAGCAAAACAGAGACAAAAATATTTGCCTTCAAAGAGATGGCAGAAAAAAATCCGCCTTATTTGCTACATGGCATATAGTCAAACTCGCAAGACACGCTCAGATCTGTGGCTCTCACTTGCTAGGGGGGCTCAGGTGGATGTCTGATTCTTAGCCCACACCCCGGTAGGCTCACAGCCACCCACCAGAGGGTTGAACTGGCTCCCCATTTTCCCAGAGCCCCAAGGTCCAACATGGCGCCTCACGGGTCTCAGGAAACGCTGATATGGTTCTCACCCTGGGGCAGCCATGGCTCGCCAGGCCACAGCCACTTACCAGAGTGGCATGCTGGTGGCTGCCTGTTTTCCCAGCACCCCAAGGTCCAACATGCCAATGAGTATTTCTTAAAGGCAAGAATATTCTCTGCATAATCTCTGTATAAGAATCAAAATCAGAAAATTACCACTGATGCAATACTATTATCTCATTTACAGACCCAGTTCAAATATTGTCAATTATATCACAGAAGACCTTTATAAAGAAATTTATGATTCAGAGTCTAATCTTGGATCCCATGCCTAATTCATTTGTCACGTGCCTTTAGTCTCCTTTAATCTGAACCACCCTCAGCTTTTTGTTGTTTTTATGACCTTGGTCTGTTTGAAGAGTACAGACCATTTATTTTGTAGAATGTTCCTCAATCTGAGTTTGCCTGAGATTTCATGATTCAGTTTAGATCATATATTTTTGGCAAGAGTATGAAATATGATATTGTACTTTTTAGTACATACATTTGAAAGTACAGGATATCTACCTTTCACTCTTTGTTTACCTCATAAATTTCTCTTTTAAACTTTTAGTGTAGTAAAACTTATCAGCCTTTTAATACATTTGGACTTTGAGAAAATGAAAAACTTCTCCCTATACCAAAGTTATAATAATTTCATCCATATTTTGTAGCATAATTCCACCTTTTACATTTATATAGAATTTTCTAGTAACATAAGCAAATGCTAAGATAAGCATTAGAAACAAAATAATGTATATAGTATTATGCCAAATTTTGAAATAAATTTAAATTAAAAATTTTAAAATAAAAATGTATATGTAATAATGACAGTCTCTGGGAAGTAAGCACATATAGGCATTTTAATATTACCTTTTATTCTTTTCTATGTTTTCTAAATGTACTGTAGGAATCATGTATTACTTTTTATAATAAAATAGAAGCAAGATGTTATTCTTAAACATTGCCCTATATTCTCCAGTGTCCCATGAAAATGAGTTCAAATGATTGTGATATTTGAGGAATCTCCATGTAGGTTAGCTACTTTTACCATCACACCAGATTCTTCAGTGGACTTAGAAAATAATGGATCAGAGCAGTTACAATAATTTTATGATGTTAGTGGCAGGTTTCAAACACGATATCCCTTTTAGAAATATGCTAGGAGAGAGATCCTGGGCTCGGGGGCATGCCATTTACATGACACCTTTGGTGAAAATATGGATGTTGAACTCAGTCCTAGTTAACACACTTGCGTGTCAAGTCCCCTTGAGAAAGTTAAATTAGCCTTCATCAGTATTGATAAAATCAAGATAATAATGTCCTTTACAGAGTTATGTTTGAATTAGATGTGATACAGTATATAAAGTTCTTAGTCTAGGGTAGGTACCTTAACTGCTCAATAAGTGGTAATAGTTATTATTTTGATCCTTCCAGAAAGTCCACTTTCTAACAACAATGATTTAAAAAATCATTCTAACTCCTTAAAGCAGATTCATCTCCAGCCATTCACTGAATTTTTCTCCACTGTTTCAACTTTCTAGTTCACCTGCCTGAATGATATAGTTTACTGCTTGGTACCAAAGTCTATACAGAGCACTTGAAAATGAGAATTAATTCTACTTCAAACACTTATGTGGGCAGAAGAGCAGGTCCTGAAAACATATGAGATGGCAGGGAATTTGTTGGAGTTATTTGCTGTGGTTACCGAAAACTTTTGCAACAGGTAGATTAATATTCTGAAGTGAGACAAATCTATGAGTGTGTTGTCTACCTTCTTAGGACAAGTAGTTGGAGATTGTCTTTGCTACCTTTGAGATTAGACTTTTGCATTAAAAGACTCCACCCACTAAGTGCAGTGGACTCAGTGACTATCACAACTTCCTGATGATGACAAAATAAAAGACAGCTCATTTCTGAGGACTCCACGTTGCATCAATTTGATCAGAAAAAACAAAGCTGTCTCCATTCCAAACGGCCAACACCCTTTCTGTTAAAGTGTGATGATAAATGTGATAATTGATATATCTGGATGATTTGTAATGAAGAGTTCTCTCATGACTACAATTTATAAAGGGTCTCCTATTAATGTTTCAGTGCTCATTTTTAATATCAGTAATAAAAACTGAGTCAATACCACTCTACCTCCAGTTCTGATTTAGCTCAAAGACTTTGTAAAAATGCATACTTCTACTTCTGTAGATTTAGCAGATGGTGTGATTGTACACTCAGAGTTTGCAGAACTAGATGTCTCTTGGCAACATCATGCTGTTTATCCTTTGTATACAAAGCATAGAAACCAAACTGCAACTCATAGGAGTCACAAGAATGTCTGAGTCTTAGCCATAGGTTAGCTTTGTAATTAGAAAACTCACGTCATCATCCCCAAGTGTGTGTTATTACAACAGAAAGGCAGTACATAGTCATAAGTGGGATATTTTTGTTACCTTAATATGAGATCTGCTAAATACAGAACGTATTGTGTTGATATGCTTCCTCCATAACAACTGTAAGAATTTGAACTTAAAATAGTTACTAAGTTTTATAACAGAAACAAACCGTAAGATTAAGACTAATTATTTAATTGGGTAGCATTATTTATAAAACATGTGATTTATAGAAATCTTTGTTCTTAAATTTCCTTTTCTTCTTTCTTTTCCTTTGGAAGGCCCAGTGACCAATGGATTAATCAATAAACTGCAACACCTAGAGAACAGAGAGCGACAAAAGTCATCAGACATCCTGGAGGAACTAATTGTTCAAGGGATAATACAAAGCCACAACGAAGTATTTAAAAATGGAGAATCATATAATGTAATGGCAAGTAATTTTGTGGTTAACATTAGCTTATAATGAAAATTAACAACAGAATATGACTGATCATAAGACATTATTCTCAGCACAGGGACTTACAGTACAGATGACAGCATTTATCTAAGCCAGTTTTTTCTGCCATAAATTTCTTCACACCTGGCATACCATCATTCTCTGTGGATTCAAGTACTGCTCTGATCACAAATGATGAATGAACCCAATAAGTCATACCTTACCTTTTACTAAATTTGAGATGTAGCAAACTCCACTGAATAAAATATACTCTCATTCTTTCAGCATTTTTTTATCATTCATTAACTTTTGGAATATAAAACTCGATTTTTATTTATCCAATAAGAAAAGAGGTCTCAAAATGCCAAAGCTACAATAATGTACTTATGTATTTATACACACACACACACACACACAAATCAAGCATGAGGAGACAAATCCAGTTCTAGAAATCATTATACAATTGGGCTGTTGTTATTGATTCATCTTGATCAATCTGTCATTGTTTTTCCATAGTATAATATTTTTCACTCTGATTTTAACTTGTTTTGCCAAAGTCTAGGGATCTGAATTTTTAAAATAAGTTTCATATTAAGTTGTAAAGATGATCGCATGTTTTATAGTTTAAGTCCATGCTCCCAGGTACCACCAGCTCTTAGAACACATCCAGAAGAAAGCAGGTGAAATGAAAAAGTAACAGTGAAAAAGGAGCCTTGGGGAAAAGAGAACCAGAAATGGGGGAAATAGTGTGTTTTAAGGGAAACAGTCAATTAAGAAATACAGATATTCACTATTTCTTTAAAGAGAGAGAGAGAGAGAGAGAGAGAGAGAGAGACTGGGGGTTTAGCTCAGCAGCCGGCGCAGTGCCTGCTTAGCAAATGCGAGGTCATGAGTTTGATCCCCAGCACCAAAAAAAGAAATAGTAGATGAAGTCTTTGGGGAAAAAAGATTGCCAAACCTTAAGAATATTATCAGGCTGCCAATAATAAGAGGTGGAGAAAGAAAAAAATAAAAATAGATGAGATAATGGAAAGGCCAATGCCATCATCATAATGACTTTTTACATTTATACAACACTTTCATGAGTCAAGATATTTTAGAGTACCTGATCATATTTGAAAATACTAGAAGCACAAGTCTTTAATATGAAGGGAAAGAAGAATTTTTTTTCACCTGTGAGTCTCTGGGGAACAGAAAAAAAGTAAATGTGCCCAAAAGCAGGAGAGCGGACTAAGTGAAGTAGGGTGGGTCACAAGACATTCAATGACTAAGCAGCACTTCCTCGTGGAAACACTATGGACACCTGGATGCTGTGGGAACACCATTAAAATGTATCTCAGAGATTCGGTTACCAGAGGTGAATGGCTTCTGATTTACACCTTGCAAAGGAGCCTATAGGCTAATTAACATAAATTACATTGTAAAACAAATATATCTATTAATGATAACTATGGGTTTAACTTTAGACATATCATTCGATGAACTACAGGAGAAGACTTTTTGCACTATGTAGAAGTAAAATGGTTTTTAGTAGCATGGTTAGGATATTCTCAAAAGCATTTAAATGTCAGGTTTCAAGAATACTACAAGTCCTTCCCCCCATGCCTTGGCTTTAGTATAAAGCCGAATGTCCCAGCACCTTGAGACAAATTTGCAGCAGACCAGAGCAGCAACATACAGCTTTTTATTTTATTGCCTAAGGACCCATGGTCCTTAACCTAACTATCCATTAGTGTCACTTGGGGAATTTACAAAAATCCAGGGTCCAGATTCTACATTGGCCTTGTGCCTGGGTGTGGCATTGGCTTTTATTTATTTATTTGTTTGGTTGGTTTTGGTACCAGGAATCAAACTCAGAAACTCGCACTTGCCAGGCAGGCACTGTGTCTGGCACTGTGCACTGTGCCAGGCTTGGGGTTGACTTTTATGCTTTACAGAGTCCCTCAAGTATTTTCAAGGGGTAGTCTGGAAATTGCAACAAACCTATGCACAAAATTCTCAAACTCATTATCAATCAATCTGAGACGGGTTAATCCTTCTGAATCATCATCCATTCCTCACTGACTGTGAACAAGATTTCTAAAATATTCTTGAAAATATAAGCATTTCAAGAACAGAGCTTCAGATTACACATCATTCTTCACTTGGGAAGTGCAGGAGAAATGCAGTTGCTCAGTGTCACAGAGAAGACCTTTTTTATTCAGGTGTGCTTAAGAGCAAAACTGCCAGAAACCATGGGTCTTACTTAAGGTAGACAGTATGAGGCCAGTGTAAAAAGACAAGAACAAATATTGAAGGACTGAGGGAAAATTTAATAAAGTAGAGAAATATTAGACAGTTAATGCTAAGAAGTATCCAATAATTCTTATGGAAAAACAGATAAAATTGATAAAAAATAAAATAAAAAGCAAAGAATCAAGGAAACCAAAGAGGATGATGTTTAAAAAAGAATACCATGCCAGCAGTTATTGCTATGTGATGAATCCAGTTCAATATAAACATTATTTTTTATTTGTTCTAAGGAAAAATTACTTTAAACATAATATCATAGGAGTAAAGAATAAAGGTGAGAATATTTTTGAAAAAAGGCTTTGCAGTGAACCCAATAGTAGACTTAACTACAAGAGGACACTGGACATAGATTTGTCTCTGTCTCAGCCAGGTAATTCTCTCCTATAAGGTTTTCATTTAGACTGGAATAGTCTGAAGGATACGGAGAAGTGAAGGTCTTCCATTTCTTTCCTGAATGAGGACCAACCCAGTGGAACATCTCTTTCTAGAGGTCCATAGGCTCATCTGTGTCCAAGACAGGGCTCCTTTCATCTCTTTTTTTTCCTTGATTTTTTTGCTCACTTGCTGGTGAATACTACAACAGCTATATAGTGCTCTCTGAGTCTGGATCATCAATTTTTAACTATTTTCATACTAATAGATTTTCTACTTATTTTAGAATTAAAATTATATGTCAGAAATACAATATCAGAAGGCTAAATATCAGATTATTTAATGATCCTTTCAGTGTATTATAAAAACATTCTAATGAGATTTAAACTGGCTATCTTACAAGTATTATGTATTATGTAGAAGTATTATGTACACATGTTCATATGTTTATTGGGTGGCGTAGATTTCTTTAGAAAGATGTGAAAGACTCAATTATCTATATGGATACTATTAAGCTTAAGGGTCTTTTATCTCAAACTTATACATTTTAGCACATTCTAGGTCTCTCTATGAGGTACAGTGAATTTTCTAAATTCCTTCTGTGTCTGGTCAAAGTTTATTTTGTATTTGATAATCTTTAGTATAGTTAGTGAGTTTCTTTGTGTTGTGTAAGAGGCACATTATTTGTTGAATCTCATGGGAATTTTTTAAGGAGGAGGAAGTTGAATGAGTTAGGACTAAACAATGTCAGTTAATAGTGGGAGTGATTATCTGCCTGTCTCTGGCAGGTCAAAAGAACCCGGATGATCAGACCCTTTGCAGTCTACATGCAAAACTCTCTTAGCGAACAAAAGCAGGGCAGGTTCAGCCACAGGTCAATAGCTACCCAGAAAATCTCTGAATAATACACTGTGGATGTAAGGCATAATTTATAGAAATTAGATTGGCTAACATGCATAAATTATGGCTAGAAACAAGTCATAAATCTTATTGCAGTGTCTTGGAATTGCTAGTTCTCTGATAGTTTTCTTAAAGAAAAATAATTGTACTGGTAACTTCTCTTGGCTTTGAAGTGGTTGTTGTTTATACTGATGGCATCTGTGAGTAACATGATCATTATTATCATTGTTAAGTATCAATGTGCCATTTTTAAGTATCAATGTTTGACAAATCATGACTTCATAAAACACAGCTGTAAAGAATACAGGTAAGTTTATATAGGTCTTTTAATTTTTTTTATAAACTGTCAAACTCAGGAAAGGGCAAGAGCTGTACAGGCAGGATTAACTTCTCAAAAGGAGGAAGAACATGATTCCACAGGCATCACTTTGAGATAAAACCAGAGGAAAAGTCTACCCAAACCTGAAAATTCAAACTTCTCTGAGAAATACTGAGTGATCTCATAATTTAGTCAAAGTTCAGACTGAAGTGCAAAGTCTAACCCAGGATTTTTCTATTTGATCTTGGATTACTGTTTAATTTTCTTTTAACCCTCTATGAGTGAGCATCCCCAAGAAAGATTTTTCATACTAATTTCACAGTAGCTTTAATTAAGCCACCATAACAAGTATGTTCCTCTCTGTCTTGCAACTGACTTTTGCTGGCCAGAAGTTTAAAAGCCAAATGTCATAAAAATAATATAAATGAGGGAGACAAGAAACTTGCTTTAATGTACATTTCAAAATCCATGTAGTAGAAATTTCACATCCCATAAAACTGCCTAAAGACTGTAACAGAGCCAAACATCAGAAAACATTCTGCTTTTAAGACTTTCTGAAGCTCAGATTTTTAAAGCTGTAAGGAAACTTGGAAGTCTCCTGTTCTCCCATTATGCCACAGGTAAGAAAACTGAATCCTAAAGAAGTATCTGTTAGCCACAGACCCTGCTGCAATAGCAGAGACCACTTCTGGTTCCAGTTCCCATTCAGGTGCCTTTCGGGTTCACTTTCCCTAACATCGAGATAGTTCTACATCCTGGTTATGATTTTGTGGGTTGTCATTGAAAAAGCCACTGATTTCATCCACAGAAAAGTAGTTACCATAGCTGAGTATTAGGCACTTCCTCCTCCTTTAAAAAAAAACTTATAGGTATTATTAAGCCTTTTTTAAAAAAGAGGTAGCCAAGGCTTACAGAATTTAATAACTCATGGGTAGTCACTCACTCCCTAACCATGTAAGAATTCAAACCCTGCTTCTTCTGAGTCCCAATAATTTTTTCCTCTTCTATGCTAAACTGCCTTTCATTGTCCGCTTGATTTATTTTCCCTGTATCTACCTTATAGACTGAAGAAAGAGTATTTTGGAAATTAAAGTGAATATTAATAGTTCCTTTATCTTTAAAAAAGATATTGTCAGAGGAATTACCTAGAAGAGTAATCAGTTCATTTTGTAATAAAGACTTTTAGTTCATTAAAATGTTTCACTGGTTGTAATAAAGTTATATATGCCAATATTAAATAGAAGAAAGGAAGTAAAGTAAAGAACCATGTGATATTATCCCATCTAGGTTGTGTTTAACATTACAGCTGTTTGAATATATTGTAAGAATATCTGGAAAGATATACAAGAAACTAAAATGTTTGTGCTGAGGAGTAAAATAGACAACCAAGTTGTTAAGTAGAATTAACAGGTTATTTATGTCATTTTATTTTTCATAATAAATGTACATTTTAAAGCTAATTTTTAAAAACATGTAAATTAAAGCTTTCCTCCTAAACCTTTATAAAATTTAACTTTTTGTGAATAAAAACTATAATTAGAAAGCCATTGTAATGTCTGTGAACTGTTGAAAGGATAGTCAATCCTATGAAATAGCATTTTTTCCTACTGTCATGAAAACATCTGTAAACTGTCAGCAAAGCTCAGCAAAGAGTTATTGTTTGATAATGATCTCTCTCAGCAATAAGATCAAAAGTAGAAAGAAACCAGTCCTTGTAAATGAAAGTCATTTGTAGCTTGTGGAATATTCTATCAACGTTGATACTGAATATTATAAATCAATTAAGGTAAAAATTTGAACTTATTTTTTTATTTGAACTACAAATTTATCACCCATTCTCCACTTTTCCATCTTGCATTCATCCTGAAGACTTTTTTTCTCCTTATGAGTCCTCTTCCATGCAGTGTCGGAACATCTGACATTCTTAACACGGTTTATGTAGTTGCCTGATAAATTTGTTATTTAACTGATTTTGTCTCCAGGAATTAATTTTGTGGTTTCCAGCTTTCAAGTTGCTGTAGTTAATCTGCTACTAGAAAGCTTAGATTTTTAGGATTTATATCTTAGACTGCACTTACTCTGTGTCTCCTGGCCTTACCTTCCGCCAGTGGATGTAGTTGTTGCTCCATTTTAAAAGACGTCTTCTTGCAGGTGGACACATCTGAGAAGCCCCTGAGAAAGCCACCAGCAAGACTGAAGAAACTCAAGATCAGAAAGAACGCAAAGGATTTCACAGTGAAGGCCACAGAAGAAAAGATGCAGGCTGCAGAGGAGCACCAAAAGGTACCTGAGCTCGTGTCAGACCTTCCCTCTTATTGCTTTAAGACAAATTCATCAGTTTGATGTTCTGTAGGTTTATTCTGTTGTATGCTGACTGTTTGTTCTTCTTTTAAACACCTTTGTGTCGTGAAGGAATGAAGCAATATCTTAAAGTTGATTGAAAATTAGTTGCAGCCATAGAGCTACAAGGTCGTCTTTTCCCCCATTCTTTAATATTGCTTTTCAGAGTAAAGAAGAAGAAATAAGAAAAAGGTTACGGAGTGAACGATCATTGCCCCCAACCAGTCACTCAGACTCCACTGAACGGGGCACAGCTGAGGTCCCACTTGCCGAAGGGCCTCAGACTGTGAGACCTGCCGCGTCTGCACCATCTGACATGCAGGCAGCCGAGCCACTGAAGAGGAAGAAGAGCAGAAGTGAGGCAACCCCGACTGACAGAAGCTACCACGATGAAAGTTTTGAGGCTGTGGAGTCAGACATGTTCTACAATCAAGAAGATAACATATTCTAACAAGCCAGTTTTTGTGAATTTCATAAAAAGGCGTTCATTCTTCCCAACTGTTACACCATAGTGTATCTCCACACTGTTCTTTGCCAGTGTGACCTCACCCATTGGGATTTCTGGGTTGGGTTAGGAGTGATTAAATGAGCAGCTTGGGCTAAATATTAATTGAGTAAATTAAGTGATCACAGAAATAAAAAAGAAAAGAAGGATGCATTTGACCAGCTTACATATTATAAGGTGGGTATTCTCCCTCAGAGTGGCTTCAGGTGTTCCTAGACAGGTCTAATTTACAAGTCACTTCCAGCTGACATGACAATGTTTGTGCCAAATGGATCCCTCTTTGTCCGTCCTCACCCTTGTCTCTGTCCACTGATGGCCGTTCATGACACACTGCATCGATTTGCACTGAGTATTTTAATAATCTGGTTGATTCTTGTCTATATATATTTGTTTTAATTATTTATGCTATCAAGGAATAAAGCAATGTCTTGGAGTTGATCAAAATGACAATTTCATCCTTAAATTTAAGTAAGCAATATCCAGCTCTCAGAAGTACATAAAGTATGGAGCTTTCTTTGCGTTGAAAAAGAAATGGAAGTAGAGAGGTGTGAGGGGCTGAGAGTACACCCAGATGCCAGCGATCTGACCTGAGCAGTTTGTTGCCCTCATTATGGAAATTCTACCTTGCTTTCCCCCACCTCTTTACCATCCACATTCAGTCAATGACTGGATCTTAAGAGTCTACTTTGTGAGGTTCTCTTGCATCCTTTTTTGTACTTGTCACCTGTTGCTATCAAGTTCAGACCACCTCATCCATCACCATGCAATTGTATCACAACAATTCCCTCAATTCCGAATGACTGTGATCTCTTTAAGACCCCTTATTGACCATCCTTATCATCAAGATAGAATCCAGGCTCCTTCTTGAAGATAAGGATCTCAGATTTTACAATTCATCCAACATGGCTGTCTTCTAGTTCCTCAAACTCAGCACACTCTGCAATCTCTGGTCTTTGTGCATGCCCTTCCTTCTTTCCTCTTTGCCCTTTTTTCTTTTTAGCCTATGGCTTCTCATTTTTTTAATGCCTCAGCTCAGACATCACTTCCTCCAGCTGCCCAGTCCAGGCCTCTCCTAGTTTCCTCTGTCACTCCGAACTATTCACCTTTGTACTCATCACCCTGTGTGAGAAGTGCCTGATACATTTTCATCTTCACTCTTAGATATTTTCAGTTCCTATGTGGCAAAGGAGTGCACCTGTTAGGATTGTAGTTGCAAATTTAGCACTTCAGAGAGCTGCTTTAATGAATTCATTGGTATGCATGCACATCCTCCAGAACCAGGAGGCTTTCCTTCCATGGGATCCAGTAGCTGGGTCAATCTTGAAGGACCACTCCACATCTCGTTTGCATCATCCCTCTGGGATTCAGGAAAATGACATCTTATATTCCTCTCTTTCCTCTAGAAGTTTGGACTTCTGGGGCAATGGGTATGAAGCGAATGGGGGAGGCAGCCTTTGCAGAACCAAAACATTTGAGTCAGAATCTACTTCTCACAGTGCGACCTCAGAAAGGTTATAGGCTTTCTGTGTCTCAGTCTCCTTATAAGCTAACATCATGGAGTTGTAGCAAATGAAATCATACATTTGAAAGCACTTGTGTAAACTAGAATACACCACTAGATATACAGGACAGTAGTAGATAAAATCCCATGTGAACAACATGGCGTCTTCCATCATTCTTGGAATATTTCTAAGAAGGTGTTCCTACAATGCCAGGTGCCAATCTATGAAATATTAGAGAAGCTAAAACCATTATACAAAAGAACTTAGAAGATCTGAATATTGTTCATATATCTGCAAATAATAATATTTTAATTACTACAAAGAATAATGGAAATGCATACTATTTGTAAATTAAATTTCTAAATTTCATAAATATTCTCTCTTACATTTTTATAGAGGATTGAGTTAAAATATGTATTCTCAGGCTTCTGTACCTATGAGTCTTCAAGGACTCTACTAACTTGATTCAAATGTTTTAAAAAATGGTAACTGTATCAAATATGTAAAGACTTTTTCTTATTATTATTTGCCATAGGGTATTATAGTAATGAGTTAAATTATAAGTAATCTAGGGATGATTTAAAGGATATGGGAGAACACGTATAGATTGTATGCAAATTCCACACTATTTTACACAAAGGACTTGAACATCCTCAGAGCTTAGCCCCCTTGGGGATCCTTGGAACCACCCTCCTGCCGTATGAAAGGTTGATTGAAGAGTGTAAAGGTGAACGTTGCCATTGATGCTCCAGTTTGAAAACCTCTCAACATACCTAGAGTTAAATATGCAAAAAGTAACACAGCAAAATGATAATCTTTGTATCTTCCTAGTGACACCTTCCACTTTGGCAGGACAGGAGGAGAGATTATTAGCACGTAGATCACCTGTATCACAGCTATGAGAGCATCACTCACAAAAGCCAGCTCTGGGTTTAAGGATGAGGAATCAGAGACTCAGACTGTGAGCAACTTCCCATGGTCACAGAGCCACTACCACTGCCACTGCCCAAGAAGTTCATGCTTGACAAGCACTCTGCCTCCAAAGCGCAAACCACATTCCTGCCAGGTTTCTTTTTTAAACCTCAAATATAGATTTTTTTTTTCCTATGATCTTTTTCCTTCTTCCTTTTCTTCCTTCCTTCCATTTATTCTTTTTTCATTCTTTTTAAAGGATGATTTAAATTGAAAAATAATCAAAAAGAAAGATTGAGCTTTCTAAAATATAGTCTTTGAGGTCATGTTCCTTTTACCCATTAAAGTAAATATTTACTTTACTCACTCTTAAAACAGAGTTTTGGACAGCCACCAGAATATTTCACCTAAAATCACAACCCTCAGGAAGTTATGAACCAAGCAACATAAGGTTAAGTAAATGTCTCTGTCATCCTCTTAATTGGTGGCAATTTCTCCCTCTGAAAGATGCCTTTGTGGTACTTAAGAGTGTAATTTGATGTTAGTCATCCTCTAATTTTAATGGAGTACCGGAGTCCAGCTGCGGCAGGGCTAGGGTTTCCCAAAGGTGGACAGGGAGTCGGCGATTGAGAGACAGAAAACACTGCACACCAGTCTGTGAGTGAATCTGAATCCGCTTTATTTTTTAGAAGCTGGAATATATATATGCTAACCTTGGCAGCAACCCCCAGCCCCAAGCAGGAAGCGCCCCAGGCTTAGCAGGTGTTAATTAACTCTTTTCATCTTTGTAACATCTCAATCTTGTTACTTA
>PVLA01005705.1:0-139991 GCA_004027455.1 Hydrochoerus hydrochaeris
AACCTATTGTTTAGGATTATCCCTGCCTGGCCCTAAGCCTGGGGCACTTCCTGCTTGGGGCTGGGGGTTGCTGCCAAGGTTAGCATATATATATTCCAGCTTCTAAAAAATAAAGCAGATTCAGATTCACTCACAGACTGGTGTGCAGTGTCTTCTGTCTCTCACTCGCCGACTCCCTGTCCACCTTTGGGAAACCCTAACCCTGCCGCAGCTGGACTCCGGCAGCCAACATCAATAATCTTTTCCCCTATAGTAATTGAACAACGTATTTTATGTATAATTCTGTAATCTATTTTGAATTTGCTTTTGTATATGGGATGATACATTGAGCCAATTTAATTATTCTGCATGTAGACATCCAATTTTTCCAGCACTGTGCATATTTTGAAAAGAAAGTTCTTTCCAAAATATGTGTTCTTGTCACCTTCATTGAAGATTAGTTAATATAAATTTTTACATTAATTTCTATCACCTATCTCGGTTTCATTCATCTATTGATCTGATTTTATGTCAGTATCATGCTGTTTTGATTCCTATGTCTTTATTTAAGATTTTTAATAAACCTTTATTCTTTTTATCCAAGATTGAATTGACCAATCTTGGTCTTTTTACCTTGGTTAAAAAATTTTGCAAAAACCCTACAAAATTATTTCTCAAATTAAGATATGCAAATAGACAAGTGAAATGCTCAACATCACTAATCACTGAGGAAATGCAGGTGAGATATCACCTGGCCTCTGTTAGGATGGCTATTATCAAAATGACCAGTCATAAGTATTGGTAGGGAAGTAGCAAAAAGGTAAGACATTTCCTCTTTTGGTGGGAATGTACATTCATATCACTGCTATAGGAAACAAGGGGATTCCTCAAAAATCCTAAAAGTTGAGCCACCATATGATCTAAAAACTCTATTAAGTATATATCTAATATGCATAAAACTAGTCCCTAAAGAACTAAATCAGTATGTTGAAAAGACATTTGTATTTTTATGTTCATTGTTCATGTTCACCACTCACAAAAACTAAACTCTGCAATCAACCTAAATGTCCACAAACAGAATAATGGTTGAAAAAAAATGCAGTATATGTACACAGCGAAATACTTTTTTAGCCTTTAAAAAGGACAACATCTAAATATTTGTAACAATGTGAATGAATCTGGAGAGTATTATGCTAACTGAAATAAACCAAGAGCAGGACAAATACTGTAAGTAAAATAATGGTTATAGCACTGAGGGGAAAATAGATCTTGGGGATATGTTAGTAAAAATGTAAACAGTTTCAATCAAGGTGGCTGAATAAGATCAAGAGTCCTATTATACCATATTGTGATTATAGTTAATATGTTGTATACCTGAAAATCACTGAGAGATTTCAGATGTTTTTACTATACTAAATATGCGATGGGATTAATGTGCTCATGAACTTCATGCAGTCACTCCACAAACTGTGCATATATCAAAACATCACTTGGTATAACACAAACATACAATTTCAATTTGCCAGTCAAGCAGAATACTGCCTGCTTTTCCCAGGAAAACTAAAAATCCTTCTTTACCATGCCCTATTAAAAAATTAAATACCAAGAAACTACATCATTGGATAAGAATATTTAAGTGTTCTGAACAATTTATTTTTGTCTTTATGCATAAATTCTTAAATAATGTAGAAATAAATGCTAGTCTATACAAGACAGTTTCAGGACAGTTTTCCTGATTTATATGTTTCTTTTCAATGGCTCTGTTGCTAATGCACTATAGATAAATTACATTTGTCATTAATAATTTCATTATTGATCTTCTTATTACATGTCACAATTGATCTTCTTATTACATGTCACATGTCACAGCAAATTCTGAATTTCAAGGAAAAGCTCTTGTTTTTTAAAACAGATTTAACTTTCTATTATTGAATGTGGAGCCAAAGAGGTTGATTCATTTCCTCAAAATACTATAAGGTTAAGGTGAAATAAAATGATATTTGCACATAATGTGAAATAATATTCAATCATACAGTAGGTGAATTCAGACAATTAGAATGCCTGATGTAGACTGAAGATGTATATAAGCAAGGTTTGAATTTTTTCTCTGATCACCTTGACAAGGAAATACTGCATAAAGCTAGTGGTACATTCACTTATAAAATATTTCTTGGCTGTGAAACAAAAAAGGTTATCAAACTCTCTTAATTTTTTGCAGATTCAGACTTGATGTTTTTGACATACTGGTAACTCATATGTGATTTGTATTTTGTTAATTTGATCTTGATATCTGCATTCATCTGTAATTTTATTATCAAATACTTAAACAAATTTGTGATACATTATTTCTAAAAGTAAGCCAAACTATTTGTCACAGGTATAATGAATGCAAATTAACTCCCATCCTTCAGGGTATTTAAGCACACACTTGTACATAAATCACTGAAAAATATACACAAGATGAATATCTTTGAAAAGTTCTTACCTAAAATATAAAATAATAAAATAAATTTGCACTAAGACTGGTAACAAAACACATTCAAGTCATATGTTCAGGGACACTAAAATGAATGAGATTTTAGTTACCTCTGAGCTAATATTTCATTTTTCCAAACTGTGCCTCAAACTAAGAACTTAAAGATACACTCTTCTTCACTGAAGGGGTTTCTACGAGATCTAGATCTATTTAAAACTTTTAAAATAACTATTTTAAATAAATTATTAGAAAAAACTGTTTAAAACACACACACTCACACACACACATACATATATATATATATATATATATATATATATATATATATATATGAGAGACACACAGGGAGAAATACTATTGAGATTTTTTCTTAAGTTGCATTTTGTTTATTGAATGTTTATTGTTTATTACTATGAGTTATTGAAGGGATTGATATCACCCAGTTTGAGAACCCAGTAAAGTTTGTGCAAGTGTTAGTTGTATTGATATATTTTGTATTACCTATACAAAAGGTAACAGTGATAGTGCTTGGGATATAGCTCAGTGGCATGGCTCCTGCCTGGCAAGTGTGAGGTTGAGTTTGATTCCTGGTACCAAACAAACAAACAAACAAACAAAATAAAATAATAAAATAGTGATCTAATGCACAGCATTGTAACCATAGTTAATAATAATGTATTATTGACAATAATGTATTAAAATAATAATGTATTGCTAGACAATTTTAAGTATTCCCATCAGAAAAATAAGTAGATGAAATGATGGATATATTAATTAGTCACTTCGACTTGATACCACAATGTATTCATATATCAAAACATCATAGTGTATCTCATAAATACATATAATTATTATTTAGGAATTAAAATAAATAAACTTTGGAATAAAATAGAGTTAATGACTCTAGGATACTCGAACGCTTTTGCTTTAGTATCTAAAGCACTGATGAGTTCTTAAGTGAAACTTGTAATATTTTTTGTGGTTTGTTAATGGTCCTCTAAGGAGAAATTGATTCATTTCTATAACAATAGAACATATTTAAAGAAGAAGAATGTCTATTCAAATTCAAAAAAAATTTTGATCATTAAATATGAAGTGAAAAAGTGCAAATCCTTGTAGAGTAGAAATAAATTTCCAAAAAGTAATACATGTTGTTGTAACCTAACTCAAGCGTTGCCATTCTGTTCTGCATGCGCTGTAGCTTTTGTTCTAAATTGAGCTTTGTATTTCCTGTATGTCTCCTGCACAACACTCAGTGCTTTGTTTCCCGTTGATTCCCCAACATGGCCCACCCAGAGCTGTATCCCCAGAACAGGCCTAACCACAAGCACTGCACTTTGACCCTAGGCATTCCTCAGGAATGCACAGGTGTGCCAATGAGCTAATTTTCCCCTAAAATAACCCTGTCTCTCAGGACAACTTGCCCTTTGCTCCCCAACACCTTTGTGGTTTTTCCCTTTATAAACTGCTCCAAATCTTAGCCTAGTTACACAGCAGTGTAAATTCCACCTGCACTCTGTGTTGCTGGGTACCAGCCTAAATAAAGTGCTCCTTTTTCCTTCAAGATGTCTTGGCCATTTATCTTTTTTTCATAACTTTTGATCTTTGATTTTCAGTGTACAACACATGTCAGGTATTATAATATGAGGGGTTGAAAAGACAAAGGGTATGAATTATACGGAGATTTTCATAGTATCCATTAGCGCTTGAAATGTTAAAAATGATATCAGTGCAGTTAAGAAAGTGGTGTAGATGTCAGAAAGCAAGAAACTAATATGCATTCACGTGGTGCAATCATTTATGATGTTTTTAGCATCCAGTGAAAGAAAATACAATTCAAAGTAACTTTAATAATAAATAAAATTATGTGCCACAGTGAATTTTTTAGTCTGGCTTTAGATTTGTTATAAGCCAATACTTTTGTTTTATTTTTCTTGAAATTATCTGGACTTTACCTAAGCCTTTTCTATCTGTTTAGTATGATAGCAAGATGACTGTGATAGTTCTGTCCCCTACAAGAGCATGTGACAGTTTGAAGAAGAGAGAAATCTCAAGGTAAGAATTATCCCCTCCACACTGCTACCCCATAATTCATTTATGCCATTTGCCCAACTTTTTTCCAGGACCTAGGAAAGTGTGTGTACTAATTAGGTTAAGTGAGTCAAACACATGCTTCTGATATTTGCAGAATGAGATTCCTCCAAGATCTATAGAATGAAAGCACTGAATATTTGATCTAAAACAAGATTCAGTTAGGATGCAGAAAGAAGCGAATACACATTGAAAGCCTTTCAACAATGTCCACTAAAGTTGTATACATCTGTACATTTTAGCAGATTTCTAATATTTAAATTTTTGATGTACCAGTATTTTTTAGTAATTGAAATGATCAATTATATTGTACTTGCTGACTGTCTTGTGTCTATGGTGAATATTTAGATACATCTTATTTTATTATCATATATATATATATATATATATATATATATATATATTTTGGTACTGGGGATTGAACTCATAGCCTTGTACTTGCCACGCAGGCACTTGTACCACTGAGATATATTCCAAGCCCTATTTCATATATTTTAAAAGATAAAAAATTGATTTAATCAAAAAGCAAAGAATATATTTAATTAGAAATAAAATGAGCTCTAAATCTTTCATGAATGTATTCTATGCAGGGAACTCTTGATGATCTCCTGCATTATGAAAAATAATATCAAGCCCAATTATTTCAAGTCAGATTAAATTTTTCTTCATTGAAAGGGCTGAGATTGAACTCCTCAAGTTTTAGACATTTTACCTTAGGCTTGATATATTTCAAGGGAAATGCATTTTTCATTATGTATTAAAGTTTTCCAATGTGGTTTTCTTTATGATTTTTTTTAAAAATGCTGACAATATGCAATTTATCAACTAGTGATTTCTTACTGTTTATCTTATTTTAAATTCTGTAGTATCTCTACCCTTTTTCTTTTTTTCTTACACTCCATCCCTTTTTTTTAATTTTTGAGACAGGGTCTTACTAAGCATTTAAGTTGCCCAGACTGGACTAGAATTTGCAGTCCTCTGCCTCGGCCTCCCTAAGTGCTGGAATTTCAAGATTGTACCATCATGCCAATCCTTTTCATTTTATATCATACTGAGGCTGATACTAGGAGAAATATTTTCCCTAGATTCCTGGATCAGTTGGATTCAAACAGTCTGTTATCTGTAGACAAGAACAGCAGAATGTGCATTTTTCACTCTCGTCCTTCCTTGGTGGCTCCAGATCCTTCAAAAATTGATTCCAGTTATCTCCAGGAGACTCTGGTTTCTGAACTTCAGTAATAACAACTCCTGCCCTTATCCCTTTAGTAAATGCATGACAGCTTTTGAGTTAGCTAAACTTAGATTTGCCTCATCATTTCCTGTTTTGTATTTCAGCAATTCAACCATCACCTCTGTAATTAATTCCCACTATTAAATTTCCCCTGCCTTTAATATTTTGAAGGATTTCTGTTTCTAGACTGGAATATAACTGAAAAACACTTAACACACAATTTTATTTAAATTACTTGTACTTGATCCACTCTTGTTTTCTGTCACCAAACTTGAAATTCTCCTGGAACAATTACTAGTGATATAAAAATTACAAACCCAATAAGCATATGCTACTTTACTGGATATGTCTGCTTCTTTTGACCTTGCTAGTTACTATTTTCTTAAAATTTTCATTTCTTTTATTTTTACTGAGCTAATATATATTGTATTTGCCTCTCATCATCTTGCTTAGTCTTTCTCATATGGAAATTTTTGAAACAATATTTTCTCTCATTTCATTTTTTGGTGCCACTTGAATCCATTTAATTAATAATAAAATTTTAAGTATAATTTAAAGTCTTAGGTTCACAAGTTTATTTCTCCACCACTGTATTTGTGTTTTCCTAAGCACATAACCAGAAATTTGTCAGATAATTCCAAAATTTCACTTATTACTTTCAGCTTAGAAGCACACAAAACATCAAACATACAAAGCACAATTAATTTTGCTCTTCTGTTGACTATCATGCAGCTCTTAGCATAAATCACTTAAACACTTCAGACCAAACTATGGGATTTATCATTGAGTGCTGTGACTGTAATGAGTCTCGTCTCCATGTCATTTATGTCTATGTGTAGTCACTTTCCAATATGTAACCAGTAAGATACTGCACAATGATAGTTTGATTTTTAGGCTATACCATTGTCTCAGTTCTAGTTGAAACATAATACCAAACACCTATAACTTAAGGAAGAAAGATTTATTTTGGCATACAGTTTGTAGAGGTTTAAAGCCATAGTCAGCTGGTTCCAAGGCAGGGTGACATGGCATACGGCAGTGACGGTGAAACTTTGAGAGACAAGGCACCCAAACTGGAACCCAAAACTCCCTTATTTATTTCAAAGTGCCAACACTGAATTTAAACCTGAATTCAGAGGATTTAGTTTAGAAACAACTAACTTAACATCCGTTGCCTTAAAAGAAAAAACAGAATAACAGAGGTTTCAAGGATACAAACATCTTTTTACTGAAAGGTAAAAATTTATATTTGATGTGCTTTTGTTTTTTGCTGTTGTATATATGCCTATATTTGTCAAACCTTGGCTGGGATGACTAGGCTTATGTGTCAGCAGAGAGGGCTGTGCATGCCTGTTACAGCACATATGCCGTAAGTTGACCAACACTGGCATAGGGGCATAACAGAGGAGAAGCCATTCGTGGCATGTAAGTGGAGAGAGATCAAGGGAGGAGGAAGAGACAAGGGAGGAGGGAGAGAGATATAATTTCCCAGGACACATCCCTAGTGACCCACCTTCTCTGACCAGGCTTCATCTCCCACCATCACATTTAGTTACAAATCCACAAGTGGAATAATCCACTAAAGAGTATCACACCCCCATGGTACAATCACCTTTCAAAAGTCCCACCTATGGGCACATGAGAAGTTGGAGAGACATCTAGAAATAATTCACAACAATCATAAATAGGGTTGTTGCTTATATGGATTCCTGTAGTGGATTGGTAACTGGTGGTCAACCAGCTGAATTGAGTCAGCTTGGTGCTGAGTGTAGATGACCCACCTGAGGATGGTTGCCAGCATAAAAAGAAGACCTTAAGAGGAAGAGTAGCATTGTGGGTTCTCCTAAGTGTTGTTGTTTGGAGTCACTGGTTCTCCTGGAGTAGCTTGTCATGCTGGCTCTCCTGATATAAATTCAGCTGTTATTGGAGGAGCTCTGGACCTTGTGGCTGAGTATGGCTGTGGTTCATTTTGGGAGAGCCCTGGGCCTTACTTTGAGCATCGCTTCCTGGCTCTACTGAAGAACACTCAACATACTGGCACACATCCTTCACCCCACTGATTTAGACTTTCTATCTTCCACACTGACCTTTGAACTTTCTCAGTGCAGATCCATGACATAGACTTGTATGAGTCATTGTAGTGGAGTCCAGGTTTTCAGCTGAACTCATGTAGTTTATCACCATGGGATCCAGGCTCTCAGATGGATTTTCTAGGTCTATCATGTTGTGGATGGTGCAGTGCAGGGAAAGTGCAGATTCCCTGCACTTTCTTTGTACATGCCTTCTTTGGAAACCATTATATCTAGTACTATAAATTCTGTGTCCTGTATTGTCTTGTTCTCCTTGAAGCCCCTGACTACAGCAGAACATTATTCTTGAATCACTGACTGTAGATAAAGTCAGTTGCCATTTCATGAGTACTCTAAAGCAACCTTAAGGAGATAATTCATTAGCAAATACATTATTCTTCCTTCTAAAGCCAATGAGAAACTGAGACCTGCTACCAGCAGCTACATGAGCAAGTAAACTTTTAGCACATCTTCCAGCTCCAGAAAACAGCTGACATGCAGCACTAGCATGAAAAGAGCCACAAGAGAAGACCTGAGTCAGAAACACCCAGGTAAGCTGCTCCAGAATCCAGACGCAGAAAAATTGTATAAGATAATAAATGTTTATTTTTAGTTCTAACTACTATGTTTTAGGGTATTTAGTATGATAACCAACCAATAGAAGTGTTTGTTCTTGCCCCTTACTAATCACCAAGTTCTGTTAATAATATTGCTCAAATATTTCTGGATTCAGTCTTTCATCACTAAATTCCATTGTTCTGGGTAAGTCCTCATCAACTCTAGCTTGAATTACTTCAGTGGCCCGCAAAATGACATTTTCTTTTATTGTGTTGCTTTTCAAATCCATTCCTGTACCCCACACTCAAAGTTATTCATATGCAATTCCAATTTCTCACACCTCTTACATTTGAATACTTCCAGTAGTGCTTCTTCAATAAGTTAAAAACAAATTACTTGCCTTATCATAACATGAAATGTCTTAGATAATCCAAAATCTTTACTGTTTTTCTCTGTCTTTTTTAAAAATCAACATTAGCATTCGTATTATGTAAGATGAGCTGCTTTTGAATCTTGACACCTAGCAGCTTCTATTTCTGTGTATCTTCCTTGTTTTTATTTTTGTTTTACTTTTTGCTTCGAATCCCTTCTATTTTTTTCGACAACTTTATTACCGATATTTGTGACATAAAGGTTATTTCCTTCCTGTGATTTTCCATAACTTCTAGAAGTCACATTAAATGTCCTTTTGTTAGCCTATAAGACTGTTTGCATCCTGCTATCATAGCACTTACCACCTTATAGTAAAAATCCATAAGCGTCTGTTTCCTGCACTATATATGGATGAACAAAGTTTTATATTGGTTTTAAATACAAATTTTTAGCTCCATTATTTCCTTATTTCTAGTTTGCAAGACCACAATTGCAACAGAGAAATACAGAGGACTGAATAGCAGAACAGAGAGAATAGGAAAGAATAGATAAAGATGGAAATATATTGGTAGATCAAATTAATACAAGACCAGGGTGTTTATTTGCTAAGTATATAATTCTACTTATAAGACAATATTTATTAATTTAATAAGTTAATGTTTTTTGTAATAAATAAGTTTTGTAACATTACACAAACTATTATATTTATTGATAATACAAATCTATCTGCCAATATTTCTATTTCCAATTCTAAGCCTTAAAATAAGGTGTATTTGTTTTGTGAGCCAATTATTTAAAAAAAACACACATTGCAAAACTGAAATATAGTATATTAGTAAATGATACTCTGTATTTTACTTAAGCCTGCAACAAATTTTAATGATATTGGCTGCAGTTGACACATGGCACAGAATTTAACCTATAGGAGACGGGAGAATAAGTACAAGTTTGTAACAAACCTAGTCTGCCTCTGCTGCTATAGCAAAATACCTGACACTTAGTAATGAATAAAAGACAGAGTTTTGTGTCTCATAATTGTTCAGCTTAGAAGTCTCACATCCAGGCACTGCTAGATTTATAGTACTGGCTGCTCTTTGCTTCCAAGATGACACCCAATCGCAACATTCTCTAAAAAGGATACCAGTCATACAGTGGAAGGGATAGAAATGCCAGGCAGCTCTCTGAAACTCATTTTATAAGATGATTAATCCCATGCATTAGGGCCACCTTCATAACTTAATTACTTCCTATGGAACCCACCTTTGAATACTATCATTGTTGATTAAGTATCAAGATGTGATTCTTAGAGAACACAGTCAAGCTATAGCAATTAAAAAACTCATTCTGGTGGAAAAAGAGATAATGTGCAGGTACAACTGGGTAATTTATTTAGAACAATATCTACTACTAAACAGTTTATTTTCTTTCAACCTTTATGTCTTGCGACAATAAAAAGAATAACAGGTGTGAAAAGAAGGGGCATGATTGTCAAGCAGACATTATAATTGTAAGAATTAAAAAAATAGTTTAACCTCTGAAAAAGTTAATATTATCATGAAATAATATTGATTTCCAACAAAAAAATAAATCAGTTTCACAATATATGCTTTAGTTATTAATAAAAAAATCAACATGATCAACAGTATTATACTATTGTATAATAATTAAAAAATCAAAAGAATGCATGAAATAGTTTATTTCTGAAAAATTTTGAAGATTTAATCTTCAAATTGAGCTCATCATATAATGAGTTGCTTCTAATTATAAAATGTCATAAGAAAAATGAAACATAATTTAAAAATATAACATATTTTGGATGAACAAGATATGATTCTCAATAATAAATTTTAAATTTGTTAATATAATCATATAAGACATTTAAAACTATTTAAGTGAATATTGCCATATCTATTTAGATTATTTTTAAAATATAAAATATAACAAAGTTTTATTGTTGGTCTTAGTCCAGTTTCTACAAAATAGCTCTTATATTGGCATTGCCATGCACCCTTCCCCATCAAATTTTCTTACAATTTGATTAAACCTGAAAGTTCATAGAACCATAATAATCACACTGATGACATTCATTGAGCATAAATATGTGAGAAATAGTATTCTATGTGCTTTGTAAGCATTATTCAAATTATATAAGTAACTCATTATGAGATTAACTCTATTATTCCTGTTTAAAAGTTGAGAAAATTAAGGTACAGAAAAGATAAATGAAGATGCCCAAGATAACACTGTTAGGAATTTATAGAGTCAGGATTTGAAACCAGATAAATTGTCCTTGGAGCACAAAACCTTAATCATTAATCATGATAATTTTTCTATTTTGACATAATTATGCTTTCTTATGCATCTTTAAGAAACAATACAAAAGCTCCCCATGTACTAAACTAAAACAAAAATGGATCAAAGATCTAAACATTAAAACAGAAACAATGAACCTACTGGAAGATAAAACAGGTGAAACACTTGAAGTCATAGATATAAGCAAGGAATTTCTGGGCAGAAAATCAATTGCAAAAGAAATGTTAGCAAGAGTCAACACATGAGAATATATCAAATTAAAAGTTTCTGCACAGCAAAGAAAACTATCAACAGAGCAAAAAGACAACCTACCAACTGTAAAAACTTATTGCCAGCTACTCCTCAGACAGAGTATTAATATATAGAACATATAAAGAATTAATAAAAAATTAGGCCTCCTAAAATCAAATTATCTATCAAAAATAGGCAGTGAAATTAATAGACAATGCTCAAAATAAGTACAAATGGCCAATAAACATATTAAAATATTCAATATCTCTGCCATTTCAGAAATACAAATTAAAACAGTACTGTGATTTCATCTTATAAAAAAAGACCACTTTCAAGAAATCAAATAGTAACAAATGCTGGCACAACTGTAATGAAAAAGAAACACTTCTACATTGTTGGTAGGAACATAAACTGGTACAATTATTATGGAAATCAATATGGAGACTCCTTAAAAGAACTAAAATAAAAATACTGTTTGACACATCTGTTTCCTATGTATATGACTTTTTAAAAAATAATTAAAAACATCATATTACAATGTTTCATGCTTGCCCATGTTTTATAGGTACATAATTTGCATTATCTAAAGATTGGAAGTAGCCTATATTTTCATCAGCAGCTGAATGAATAAAGAAGATGTGGGATTCACACACAATGGCAGACTACTTGGTCACTTGTGGGAAAACAGATACACTTAGAAAATATGTTAAGTGAAATAAGTTGGGCACACAAGCTTAAATGTCATATGGTAACTCTCATTTGAGAAAAGAAAAATATAAATAAAGAGCAAATAAGAGTTTGTTAGAAGGAAACAGAAAGATAGATCTTTCACAAAGGGGAAGGACACCAAGGGACCAAGGGCAAGGGGAGAAGAAGGGGAGTAAAATAGATTTGAGATATGTCATGTACATGTACCCAATACCTACAATGAATGTAAACATTATATGTCATAAACGTCAACTAAAAATAAGAATAAAATGTGAAAATTAGGAAAGGCGATCGAGGGTGAATCGAATCCATGACCTCGTGCTTGCCAGACAGATGCTGTGCCTCTGGACTATATCCCCAACCCCCACTTCTGTAATTTTTATTGTATCAGAATATAATTTTACCATAATTCTGTAGTAGAAATATAACATAATGTAACCATTTACCCCCTGAAGGAATTCTGATTGTGTGCCACTTTGGCTATCACAGATAAAGCTGTTATGAGTCAACTATTAAACCATGAATGGTAAGATGTAATTCCAGGTTTCACAAAGCTGCAGTCTACTGGTGTTCAAGTTTTGATGTGAAAATTAATTTTTATTTAGCTGGGATAAATTCCCAAATGTAGAATTACTGGATTGTGTAGTAACTCCTTGTTTAGAATTACAGGAATTGCTCAAGAGCTGAACATGGTAGTGCACACCTTATAGTCCCAGCACTTGGTAGGCAGAGGCAGGAGGATCACCATAAGTTTCAGGCAGTCTGTACCTAATAAATGGGTAGTATATAGCTTTTATGAGATGTTACCATTATGTAAACTAGGTTAGAGGTATACAGAGTTGCTCTGTATTGTTTTTTTAAAATGCTATATTAGTACACAATTTCAATAAATAAATTTTAAAATTGTCTTAGGTAGTAGGTACATGTATATAACACATCTTGATTCTTTTTTATCCCGCTTTCCATTCTCATCTACCTCTTTCCCTTCACCCTACATCTCTTTTCCCCATTTTCATTTATACTGTTATTATTGTTAGTTCATGTTTATGACGTATAATGCTTACCATCAAGGTGAATTCGTTACACTGTAAATTCATTACATTCATTGTGGATCCCAGCACTTGGTAGGCTGAGCTAAGAGAATCACCATAAGTTTCAGGCCAGTTTCAGGATAGTCTGGAGTGCATAGTGAGATCCTGAGGCACAAAGGAAGAAAAGAAGAAAGGGAGAGAGAGATGAAGAGAGGGAATGAAAGAAAAAGGAAGGAAAAAGGGACAGTAAGAAGGAGGGATAAAGGGAAACAGAGAGAAAAAGAAAAGAGAAGGTCAAACTTTTTCAGAATGGCTATATCACTTTGCATTTCCAACAATAATATATAAGGTATCTAGCTTCTTCACATCATCACTTAAATTTGGAGTTGTCAATATTTTGTTTTAGCCATTCTGATAGGTTTGTAATGATACCTCATCATGGTTTTAATTATATTTCTTGATGACCTATGTGGTTGAACATCTTTTCATATGATTATTTGCTTCCCATGTATACTGTTCAATGAAACATATTTTGCTAATTGTGTGACTGAATGATTTGTGTTCTTTTGTTTGGTTTTTGCAGTGCTGGAGATCAAGCACAGAGTCTCACATATGGTAGGAAGTACTCTAACACAGAGTCATATCCCCAGTCCTGGATCATTTGGTTTTTGTTGAATTTTGAGAGTTCTTTACATATTCTAGATACTAGTTCCTTGTTGGATAGCACATCTTTTCATTCTATTAACAGAAACTTTAGCAAAGTTTTTTTCTAATTTATGGAGGCAAATTTCTTTTTTTTTTCCTTTTGAAGGTAGTAGAAATACAACAGAACAAGACAGAATATAGCCAATTGAGGCAGTGCAGTGAATTTGGTACAGAACTTCACAGAAGGTTACTAGGATAATAGTAATAGGTACCATAGTATATCTCATTATCTTCACAATAGTTGTCTAGTCAATTAAGTATAGTGAAATTAAACCAAAGACAGAACATTATAAAACCAATCAAAAGAGAATATTGAATAGAGTAAAGCAATTAATCATAATGAAACAAAACTGAAAACACTTGCTTTCAAACAGTAGAGGAAACCCCCCATATTTGCTATATTGCATACAGTCATCCTTCCAAGAGATGCTCAGATCTCTGTCCCCAGTTGCTAACAGGGTGGGGTGGGGCGCACCGGTAGGCTAACAGGAGACACTACTGGGTCTCCTCCTGGCTCACGCCAGAGAAAGGCGCTTACCAAGACGGTGGGTGAATTGCTTCTTTGTGCAGCCTCCTGGGTTCCACCATGGCCATGACCAGATCTCAGGGGCCACTCACTGGATCACACCGGAGGAAGGTGCTTACCAAGAGGGCAGGCAAATTGCTTCTTTGTGCAGTCCCCTGGGTACCACCATGGCCGTGGCCAGATCTCGGAGGCCGCTCACTGGTTCTCCTCCTGGCTCACGCCAGAGGTAGACACTTACCAAGAGGGTGGGCGAATTGCTTCTTTGTGAAGGCAAATTTCTAATACATACTTTTATAGATTTTGCTTTTGGTCTGAAGTCTTTCTGTCTATCCTTAGATCCCAAAGATTTTCTTCTACTTTTTCAAAGATTTTATTATTTTATATTTCACATTTAAGCCTGTGATCTCTTTTTAAGTTCATTTTTTAGTAAGAAGTGAAGTTTAGGTTAAAAATTGTTTTTTAAGCAAAAGATGTACAATTACTACAACACTGTTTGTTCAAAGGGCTATACGTCTTCTATTGGATTGCTTTTGCAACTTTACAAAAGTAAGTTAAGCTTAGTGTATATAACTTTATTTGTGTTCTCCATTCTGTTCCTCTACCAGTACCATTCTGTTATTATTACTGTGATTGCAAAGTTGGCCTTAATGTTGAATAGAGACATTTCTCCCATATTATTAATTTTTTTGCAGATTGTTTCAGCTACTCCAAGGTATGTGCCTTTCCTCATAAATTTTAGAATAAGTTTTTCTATATTTCCAGAAAGCTTTAGGGAGATTGTTGCATCGTAGTAATAGTAAAGCTATAGATATATAGGCCAATTTCAAGAGAATTGGCATTTTTACTAGTTTGAGTTTTCCAGTTCATAAACACAGTATGTTGCTCCATTTATTTAGGTCTTTTCTCTTTCATTGCATCAGGATTTTAATATATTACAAGTATTTTTGTGAAGATGATGATCATTTTTAGTCTCTGCTTCATGGAAATCCAGGATACTGATCCTTTGGCTCTCTCTATGTTAATTTTTTTTTTTTAAAAAAAGAAGGTAGGGGAATGGGGAAAAAAACATGTTATGTACAAGTACAAACTCTGCATGATGAACATGATCATAATGTATACCTGAAATATATCAATAAAGTCTGATTAAAACAGACTATAACAGTACTCAGCTAATCTCAAAATGGGAACACATTGCCTAATTCTGCATCAGATAAAGTTGCTTTCTAGTTAAAGAACCCACATATGCAGACACCACATTAGGAAATATCCAAACACTTATCAAGGGATTAGTGTACATTATGAAATACAAAAATACTCTCTCATTGATTCAGTTAGGGACAATATTAGCAGCTATATAGTTTCAATGTATGAATTCACTACCATTTATTCATTTCTTTTCCCATTATGGATACTTAGGCAGTTTTAATTTTTTTTAACTTTCACAAGAAATTGGCAGTAAGCACAATTATACAAATCTTTACACATGAGAAAGAAATCCTTTGTAAGAGGAATTTCTGTACCCAGATTAAGATATTTTGAATCACCAATTATTGCCAAAAAGCATGTAAATTTCACAGTAGTTGCAGAAATAATATAATTTCATTAATGTTCTATGAGTGTTCTTAGCCAACACTACCCCTTCCCACTTCCCATTGTTCGTCTAAACCTTGGAAGAAATGAAGTAGTATCTAGTTGTGTTAATTTTCATTTTCCAAATTTGTAATGAAATATATACTTTTAAGTTATGCTAATTTTCCTATTCTGTGAAACTGCTGTCCACATCCTTATTTGTATTGTTTTTATTAATTATTTTAGGAGATATATGTTGTGATATCACTAGTCTATACATGCTTTGTAGATAGTGTCTTTTCATATATCTTATACTACTTTATAGATTTCACTATCCCTGGCATTTTAATATATTTCTGAGATTCATGTATCTTGATTATATCATTTAATTTTATATTTTATATTACTTATTTATCCTTTTCATTGTTATTTTCTTCAGTATAGGGGATTGAATCCCTGGCTTTGTGCCTGCTAGGCAAATACTCTATCATTGAGCTACATCCCCAATCAATAGCTCACATTTTGCAAAAATAACACTATATATAATAACCTGTTGATAGACAAATTTACATCAAGTTTGTTTCCACTTTGTTCATTATAAACAATTTTATAATAAACATTTTTCCTCATGTGATCTTGGGAAAACTTTAAGAATTCCTCCAGGAGATACATTATTAACCTATAGGCTACAGGCAATAGTTTCCTCAAGATTTCCATCCACTGGAATACATAGACCTGCCAGTTTCTCAATCAAACACTGATCTAGGTAGTACTGTGTATTGATTTTGCAGATGTTAAGTGCTCAAATCAGTTGAGCAATTCTCTCTTGAAAATCAGTTGAGTACGATATACTTGGTTGTAGTACCTGCAAATTCCATTCCTGTGATAATGACTTTCAGATTTTGTGCCTCCTCCCTGTTTCTAAAAAGCCATTCCTAATGTATACAGCCCTCTCTTTCTTTAACAGAAAGGAAAAAATGGATTTTGTTTGTAAATAACTGTGATTGATACATGTTTTCTGACATTGTTTTCTAAATTTTCATATAATGAATCATTCCTGTTGTCACTAAGTATAATGTGATTCTTTGTATTTAAATTATCACAGAAAAAATAAATTCCAAATTCTTTTTTCTCCATTTTTTACATCATATGCCATTCATTTTTAAAGCAGTAGGATGCAAGCAAGAAACCTATCATATTTTATGTATACAGAAGTAAGATGGCTTTACATTATACATCATTTCTATTTTTGTGGCATAATACTTAATGTAACAATTTTATTTACTGTATAGCAGAATGTATAGCCTTAAAATTATTGGAAATAGAAAAGATTTGATCCACCTCACATAGTTATATTGAATTTAAAGCATGCTTGATGCTTATTATTTAAGAAAAATGGAAAACCTTCTATGAAACAATTAATTTTTGAATTCCTCTTCCTCTTTGTCATGGTTCCCTAGCTTTTTCATTTTTATCTTTACCCTCTTATCCCTTTTTTTGACTTTTTGAGACAGAGTTTCACTATGCAGTTCAGACTGACCTTGAACTCACTTTGTAGCCCACACTGGCCTGTAACTTACAGCAATCCTCCTGCTTTAGCTTTGCAAATCCTGGGATTACAGGTATAAACCACCATACTCTGTGGCCCACCTTCTTCTTATATATCCCCCATCAATTTTGCAAATACAAAGAGAAGGGATTGTAACTCTCTGAGACACATAGATCTACACTTTCATTACCCTAGCATAGGGTTACTTTTACTCTTTGTAAACAAAACAAAACAAAACAAAACAAATCCTTCACTGATGGCGAGTTGAATAAATGTGTCTAAGAGCCAATGAACAGTGTGGGAGGAACTTGCAATATCAAAGTCTTGCAATATCATATTGGAAGTCAAACATTACTTAGAATCTTAGTGCTGTTTTGTAACAGTTTTAGACGAGATCTGCTGACACAAAAGGACTTCAATTTCAAGGTCATGTCTGCCATGAAAAGAAGAGGAAGGCCTGGAGATCTATCCTCTTTATTAGGGGAAGAACTCAAGAAGTGGAGGTAAAGTTTTTAGTGACATTTGAGAATGTAACATTTAATTTGAACCAGGTTCAAGAAGGAGGTCATACGTATTTAGAAGCTTTAAATAAAGGACACTATGTGAATTATGTCTTTGGTCCCTGACGGATTATGAATATTTGGTAAAAATCAATTGCTTCTAGGTGTGGTGGTATATATTGGCCTTTAATTCTTGCACTCTAGGAGGCTAAACAGGAGAGTACTGAATTCCAGCCCAGTCTGATCAGTTCAGTGACTTGCGGAGACCCTGTGCAAAAAAAAGGCTAGGGTTAGGTCTCAATGCAGTGAGAAAAATGTTTGTGTAATTTTCAGTATGTAGGGGAAAAATTGAGTTTTGTATCCTCTAGGTAATCCTCCACCCACATCAGGAAAAAAGTTATTCTGTCATTTGTTCAGTTATAACGTTCAATTTTATTTTGGGCGTCTAGTCACTGCAAATCACAAACTCCTGGTAGAAGTAAACTCCCTTTTTAAAAGTTCCTTTAATATTATAACACAAATTCTTTTTTAAAGTTGCGATTAATTCAGGTAATTTCACATCTTAGAACTCTTTCCTGTCCTTCCAACATACAATATTGATGAGGAAGCTAACCGCAATATGGATTAATCCAACTCTTTGATGCCTTCTAAAAATATTTAAACAGTCCTAGAATTCAAAATATAAATGTACTTGATGGAACTTAAAATATCTCATTATCAAAATATTTGTATAGTGAGATTTGTAAATTCATGTAACATTAAATCCATTGGAAATGCTTTATTTTCTGACTTTGTTTATTAACAGACTTAATTTTTGTGTACATCATAAGAGTGCACTTAATTAAGGCAATCAAACTTTTCTAATTCAAATAGAGTAAATAATTAAGCCAAGCTCTTTTGCTCAGTTTTTCTTCATTTACTTAAAAATATATATTCATAAAGAACCTTAGTTTTAGACTCTTTGTGTTGCTGTACCACAGTGGTACAGACTGGAGTAATTTATAAACATAGACATTTTTTTGTGATATTTTTTGAAGCTGGAAAGCCCACGATTTTCACTAGCAGATTTTGTGCCTTGTGATGGTTTTGTATCTGTTCTGAAGATGATTCTTTATTGTGGAATCCTCTGAAAGGGACCAAGACTGTATCCTTATAACACAGAAGGAACAGAAGGGAAAAAAAACAGTGAAATTATTCCCTCAAGGTGTTTTATAAGGTTTCTAATCTCATCTCTGAAAGCAGAGGCACATGAGCTAATCACATCCAAAGAACTACACATGTTAATACTGTTACACTGGGGAATACATTTCAATATGATTTTGGAGACACACAAACATTGAAACTATAGTATCCATCTTATCTATCATACCATGATCAAATAAAAAAGTGCTATTTTTGAAATTGCAATTACATATACTTATTTTTCCAAATTTTCTTAAATGCAGCTCATCTTTTCAAGATCCAGGAGGGTCATTTTATTTTAAATATCAGGTGAACACTATGCCAAACAATTTGACCAATAAGGGAGAATTCCTAAATCACTATCTCAAAATTTGAAATCTTAATTTTATTTAAACTCATCACTTTTTCAGTCCCTAGCCCTTCTGTAAAAATATGTATTCTTAAATTTAATTTAAAAGCAACATAATTTTTAAAAACTATATTCCTCAACACTCCCTAGAATTATATTCCTCAACACCCCCCTCTTTCTTACATTATGATTATTGTCCTTCATATTTCGTTTGGGATATAGACGAACAAGTAATTTTAAAACTAAAACATTTGTAAATACTACATCAAAAATTTAAAATTCTTGAATGCAATTGTGATATGTTTTATACTGCTCTATTCACAATTGTTTATCTTAAAAAGGTTTGTGATAATTGCTATATTATATTTTCCTAGTTACCATGTATAGCTCTGTAACTAAGATGATCCCCAATGAGCCATAGAAGCATCTTGCTACACTCAATAAGTGCAATTGAATGTGTGTTTCTATCTGTAAAAACATGATTTCTTTCCAAAGGAGCTTAAAATACTGTATTAAAATCCACTAAATATAATATATACTTAAACTTTAAAAAATAGAAGAAGGAACTAGCGCAATGATACATTATGATCTATGCAATCAATTCTAATTTTGTAGACTGGACTCAAAATTTTCAGATAATATCCAACTGAAAATTAATATATACCACATACTCTGGAAAAATCATAGGTAGTTATTATTTTGTTGTAGGCCTTCATTATGAATATAAGTTATTGTAGCCCACACTACATCAACAAGCTTATAAAGAGATATTTATCTGGTTGTGTGCATATTGCTACAAATATTCATGGCATTTTATTTTATTCTCCATGCTAAATCAAAGATGAAAGATCTGGATATAGTTTGCCTTTATGCAATTAAATAAGAAAATTCAGACTGAAAGAGGAAAATTGCCAAAGATCACACAGCTTGAGTACTACAGAATATACTGGAACCCACACACATAGTCTGAGTCCAAAAATTCTTCTGTCTTTGAGTATATATGACTACTGATTGTACAATTTTTGTATCCAGGACTACATCTATAAACAATGCCTTCCTTAACTTTACAGACTGCTGCCCTTCTTTACTTATACTGAGGTAATTTCCTTTTACTTGGAGATATAAATGTGACTTTGACCCTAGACATATTTAGAACAGATTTTTATTTCTATTCTTATCTCACAAGAGTTATATTGAAGATGATACTTAAATGCTTGTTAAATTAAATTTACCAAAATAATGTTAGAAACTCTTTAAGAAGATAGTCATTCTAAGTAATCAAACACAGTTAGAGATATAGACCAGATCATATTGCAGAGTCAAAAATGCAAGAACCTAAAGTGTCTGATTTAAAAATTAGTCTTTTCTCTTGTGTCTTTAGTGAAATTAGTTCTTCTCTCTCCTTTTCCAAATATTTTCTCTCCATTGCTGGCTACATGGCCATATATTTAAACACTGAGCCCAAAATGACACATCAATAAACCTCCTTAATTGAATCAGGTAGTCTTGGTAACAGAGTTCCTGATATAGGACCAGAATTCCACCAGGAATAATCAAATTTGAGAATAATGGTCTAGTGGATGTGTCTAAGGGAGTCCCAGGGGACAGTTGACAATGTCTAAAAATACTTTCGTAATAGTGAGTAGTAGATAATATGTATATCTGTCATCTAACAGATTAAGAGCAGTAGTAATGCATAGGACATAACCCTACATACATATAAAAGGATTATCTGGACAAATATCTAGAATATTGATGCTAGAAACTCTGATCTATGTAGGTTTGGACCTCACTTTCTACTATGATAATGAGCAAGGAGGTTTTGGCTGGGACAAAACCAGCCAAACAGCAGGATGGAATCTATTAAAGTCATGGAAAGCCAAGTCACTTGCTTAGAACACAGGATTCAGGAAGACAACGCAGCTCTGAGCATCGTACATGGAACCAATCAGAAAAACTGATATTTTTAGTTTTTCCTTTATATCTGTTGCACAGTCAAATGAATCTTTTAATAGGACGTTTGAACTGGCATCAGACCAAGTGACTTTTGGTAAGACAACTGTCCCAATGCCTTATTTGCATTGCTGTACTGCATTAAAGGAAAAACTAATATAGGACTTCCAGACATAAAAGACACCTTTCACTTTATCATTCTTACTGCTGTTGGTTCATCGTCTCACTCTCCTTGTGCAGGACATATTTATTTTAACCTTTAATAAATGTATATCCCACAGATATTTCTTTATATTTTGTCTATTCAGGACATCAAGAACCTCAAAAGAATTCCCCCCAAACCCGTCATCTAATATATTATGAAAACCTATGTGTAATCAACCTCTTAGCAAACTCTAACTCATTGGCAATGAGATGGATTTATGATTGGTATAATCTAGAATGGTATCCAATCTAGTTGTCACTAACTACATATGATTATTTGCAATTAAATTAAAATTATCAGTGAATGAAGTGAAATTTTCAGTTCCTCAGTCACACTAGCTAAGTAAGTACTCAACAGTCACATGTGACTAATGTTAACTGGGCGGTAGGTCTGCAATTTATGAACAAGTTCCATTCTGGGATATTATTTGTAAGTTGGATTTCATCACATGTCTGACAAAGTTCGTTTTATAAACTTTTGACACAAATATACAATTTATATTCTTTTGTGATTCCTATTGATATAGGAGAATGAAACTCCCATCCTACTAGGTGTCCCCTAGGAGTTCGTGTTCTCTAAAATCAAGAATGAATTTGAGCAACAATGGAGGTTAAGAGCAGAATATATTTACTGAAAGAAAAACAGCTTCTATCTGAAAGAGAGAGAGACAGACAGACAGACAGACAGACAGACGGGAACCTAAGTCGATTGCCAAAAAATGTCTTTTCTAGCAACTTTTACAGAGTATAACCACAAAGCAAAGGCAGGTCTAAGGTGGGGAAAACTAAGGAACTCTCAAGATGGGAATAAGGTGGAACAGAACTATGGTCAGCCAATAAGATTAATTGCTCAGGTAAAACTAACTAAATTGGGGCCAAATGGAGAAGCAGATTATGTAGCAAGGGGGCATGCTTAAAGAGCAGTAACTCTTCCATTAGGGGGTTGAATGGTGACTCCTAGCTTCCTCTGGGTGATAGGGAACTATTTAAACTATCATGCCTTAGGATGTGGGTGTGTTTGTTTGATCATTTGCCTTGAGGTCTGGCCCACAGCAGGAGGTGTCTATCTACCCCAGAGTTGCAAGGTATCTGGTCTTCTGCACTGGTTCCTTTGAGGACTTAGCCCTGTCTGACTACCTATAATATTTCTAACTCAGCTGCCTGTAACACCATCAGTCCCCTCCACATCATACCGCTTTTCCTCCTGCTTCCAGACATCCTGGGCTCTGACTGAACACTGTCCTACTCCACATCGTCACACTGTACAGCAAGCCCACAGCAGCATAGCTGTGACAATGTCCAGCAGACATATGAGCTACTTCTATGATTTGTTTGCATCTACAAATGCTCCAAATATGAGATCCCTTCCTACCTGTGAACTCAAATGTTCATAAGTTGGGGACTTACTGTATTAGAACATTTCCATCTTTGCAGAAAATTCTGTTGTGTAATGCTAGTCTAGAGGCTCCAATTCTCCAAATATGAAGTCAATGAAAGTGAAATGCATCCTAGATACACTATGTCAGGCATGTCTAAGAGTTGGTGTAGGGAAGGTTACCTATTACGTAGTTTATATTTTATCTTTTAGTGATGACTCGTGTACCTACAACAATATCTGTAGTAATTAAGAAATAAAGCAAGATAGCCCAAGTAACTCAATGAAATTGCTTAAGAATGACTAAGGCTAAACTCCAAAATTTAAACTGTATACAATTTGATGCATATATGTATGTTCAACTGTCATGTGTGTCATGGAATATAGCGTGAGTTTTAGATATCAATTCTATTTCTTTATTAATCAACTAATGGAGATCATAATTAACCAGTTGTTTTCCTTTTCTGGGTGTCAAAAACTCCTTTGGGCCCATCTCATAAAATCTCCATTTTCTGACACACACACACACACACACACACACACACACACACACATTTGCTTTATAGCTTTTATTGTATAGATCTTGCTGACTTTTTTCAAGAACAGACTTCAATCATGAAAGTCTGTGTAATTTCTCTCTATGAAAAGCATCTCATCCTTTTGATATGTTTAGCTTAACCCTGATTAAATTGTGGTACTTCATACAGTTGCAATAACGGATCTTATTTAATTAGGCATTAGTGAGGAATAACTTTTCTTTTATACTGTAAAAGAAAAATTGCACAAGGTTATTTAAACAGGCCTGGAAGAATTTATTCAAGATTATAGCAACAGGGGAGAGAGATTGAACTCTCCTCCCTTGAAACAAAAATCCAAGAGAAAAGTACTGGAAGATGAGGAGAATAATGTGATCATACCATCTGTGTTTGCTAATTGGCATTTATCTGAAACTCCTACTCTCTCACAGTCTGGGAGATCTAGGTCCTATCTTTCTTGAGGATTAAATTTCAAAGGGATAGTTCCCAGATCTGTGTGAAAGACATTCCTGGGTTTTAGAAGATTTGCATCTCAAAGGGTCAAAGAAGGAATTTACACTTGAGAGTTTTCTCAAGGAAATGCTGTAAGGAAAAGAGGTCAGAAAGAAATCTGTCTAAAGTTTAGTGAAGCTGAGGAGAACATTAAGGACATTTTGGTCAATGCACAGTGAACTTTGGCATTTTATATCTTAAAGGCTCAGAAGAATAATTTCTGATTTGAATTCAGTCAGAAAATGGAATCTATATTTGAGAAGTAACATGCCCTCTTCAAATAACCGAATTATTTATGCAATTACTCATTTTATCACTTTGATGTGAAAATAGTGTCATTTATTTCAAATTAGTCACATGGAGAAAACAAACTGTGATTAATGGGTAGAGGAAAGAGTGGAAAGTAGCACAAAATATTGTACCTAAATCAGTTTACCAGATTAAAGCGAGATTCATTCATTTTCAGATTTTCTAAAAGCAACTTTCAGTGCATAGCCAGGTAATAGTGAATAAGTTTGAAGAAAAATCCTCCTTTTCTGGAGCTCAGGATTAGAGGAGACAAGAATTTGTACAGGGCAAAAATTCAGTCTCCTCAACAGGATGGGTTCTAACTCCCCTTGATCACCAGAATAAGGCAAAGCTCCTAGAAATTTCATTGTCTCATAGCATACTTCATTTTCAAGCATTTATCACAATGATTTATTTTTAAATTATTATGGACAGCTAAGTTAGGTGGAAATATTATAAGCAGTCAGACAGGGCTAGGCACTCCAGACAGTGAATTCAAAAGATATTACAACAATTGTGGCAGCAGGCTTATCTGTAGAAGGTCAACCCTCAAAATAAAAAGGAATAACCAGGCCTACATGCTTCTCCAAGGGATAAGATAAGTGGAAACACCTGGTCTAAAAAAAGTCTAGATAGGCATCATTCATCCTGGTGAGTGATCAAGACCCTGAGATTCATCCTTTCCTGAAAAGTTCTTTATTTCCATGTACACTTGCTATGTGACTTGCTTCCCAATGGCATCAACATTAACTAAGTATCTATACTTGTAACCTTATTGATTGATTATAGTTTTGTCCCATATTATACCCACCTTGTGATTTTGTACCCACTGCATAATTTTGCCCTATAAAATTCCTTACAGAAATTGTGCTCATTGGCAACCCATTTGGGACCCCTTCTTGTCTTTCAGGAGCTGTATTTCTCCCCTCAATAAATACTTCCTACTCTTAGAATTCATTCTTTGATTTTGGAGATCATGAACTCAGCATATCTGACATCTAATAGGTTGAGAGTTACAATGTTTCCTCTACATTATTTGAAGGTTTTATATCCTTCCTTTATCATTCTTATATCCAAGTGACATTTTCTTGTAGTGTGGGAATAGTGTCACATTGTCACTGGCTTTGGATCCCTTTGGATTTTGGGTGCCAAAGAGACTCCTTCCAGGTTCTTGGTGTCCTGAACAAAGAATTACACAAGACACATAGGAAAAGTAGTGAAAATTTACATTTGTTGAAGGTGGAAAAGTAGTAGACTTTGCAGAGTGAGAGCAGCATGTGAAAGGATTACAGAGTCTGCAAGGAATAGTCACTGGGCTCTTTCCTATATGTAATTCTTAGGTTGCTTCTTCCCCATATAAACTAGGCATTTGGGACACTAGTCCTATCAGAAATTCACAAGACCCGATGTCAGATTTAAACTGTCCTATGGAAGATCAACTTGATTTGGGACCAGAAGTAAATGGAGAATTGAAAATGACACTTTTCTGATTGGTCCTAGGTAAGGGATTTGGGAATTGCACAGTATTCCCAGATTCTGTATTTTGCTGTCTGCTTCTATGCTTGCGTCTCCCTGTTAGGCTGTTCATAGTTGTTTTAACTGCTTTGCCCTGCACTAATCTCCTACCTCAAGAGCACTGAATGCTCATAGCTGTCTTTATTGCTGTGTCTGTGGCTGAGTGCCTGAGCAAGAGTAAATGTGATATAATGACTTTAAGTGTATTGACCCTGTAGCATAAATATTTTTGTTTCTTAGGAAACTGACATATAAATTCCATTTACTCCTCATTATGCTCCTTAGCAATTCTAAATAAACTATTTGTGTCTTTAAAATAACATGCATTTTCGAAACAATCTACAGCACAATGAAACATTTTACAAGTTGTGAGCAAGCATGGATTTTTCTTTTATGCCATGCATTGTAACATATCATTAAATTTCATCACGCATTTGTAACATATCATTAAATTTCATCACGAAGAGAAACTCCATCTTCCACATACTTTGAAATAAAGTATGTTGTAGATAAAAATGACATATCTAATATTCCATATTAGATCTATTTTTTTTCTTCAAAGAATTACAACTTCTGTAAAATCTTATATCACCTTTAAAAAACATTTAAAAACTATATGGCCAATAGAGTTGTTGTGCATTTACATGGATGATGAGAATAAAGCAACTTTTGGTGTTAAAATAATGATAGCACAAACAAAAGATAGAAATGAGACACAATTTAGGAAGATGAGATTATTCTGTTTTAATAGATAAAATGAAAATGTACCATTTACCTAATATGTTTTAGTCATTTTATGCATTTCATTTAATAACTTGCAATATTTATTGCCTTAATATTATTCTGAGAAGGGTAACTACAAAACAAGAGAACAGGATATAATAGATTGAACCTTATTCCTGAATCATAATCAAAAGCACTCAAATTTGTATCACAGACTTTTCCTATCTGAGATTTTTTTGAATAATTTGCAACCTCAACCTAATTGTTTCTAATTTATTTTCATATTCCCAGAGACTGTTGCAGTATTACACTGTGTAATGTTTTACAATATTACTTTTACGTTTTTGAATGGTTCACCACAATCAATATTTGCTTGTAATAAAAGTTCCATGAAATAATGGTGTCTTAGTTACTTTTCTCTCATTGCTGAGTCACAATACCTGACACCCAAAATTAATGAGGGAAATGTTTATTTAGCTCACATTTTGTTGAGGTTTTAGTCCATAATCTACCGGCTACAAGGCAGATGGGACAACAGACAGGCATCACAGAGGAGAAACAGTTCATTGCAGATGAAATGTAGCAAAGAAAGTAAGTAAGAGACACCACAAGCCTCTTTCTGTCCCTTATATTGTATCTAGGCAACCGGGATGAGGTCACTGCAAAACCAATCAGTGGACTGATTTAGTAATCACCCACCCTTAATCCTAGCATTGCACCATGAATCAGTCTAGATCCAGCCAACATGAAGAAGTCCTACCCATGACTTTCTGCAGCTTTGCAGGCCATCTAGACACAAGTCATATTAAACGGTGATATAAAGAACCAATAATATTTTAAAGTTATTATTTTGTCTTTCCATTGAACCTATTATATTATCATAGTATTCAAAACTGTATAAAATCCTATAATCCTATGATATTTGGCAGTGAATATTTTAGAATTACTTGATATCTTTAAAAAATTCAGTATTATTTTGAGACAAGCTCTCACTATGAAGCTGACCTTGAACTCGCATTGATCCTCCTGCCTCAACCTACTGAGTGCTGGGATTACAGACATGCACCACCATGCCCAGCCAAAAAAACAGTATTTTAAATTGAGTTGGGTATATTTTTATGTGCTATCTGAGGTGTTTGAACTAAACATTGTTCCCCAGTACCTTTTATTGAAATTGACTTAATAACAAACTACTTGTCACATGGAAAATATTGCCTTCCAAGTTATTTTAGCTAGTCAATTACATTTAAAATTATATATGATATATATATATACCCATATAGTAATTTTTTAAAATCATTTATCAAATAATATCTCCATTACTATAGCATACTCTATTATATGTAAATATTACTTTTTCTAAAACAAAAATGAAAATTTAATATGCTGTTCTTAATAAAGTATATAATATGTTAATTTTAGCTTTTCAATAAAACTACAAGGTTTTTTTTTTATTAACCAATATCTCTTGCTCTCATTTTCTTGGTTCTTACTCTCCCTTTTGTATGTTCCTCTGTGATGCTGGTTGAATTGTAGATATACTATTCAACAGCCCTATCTCCAGCTGTCTAGGACTTTTAATCAATGTGTAAAATCTTTATTTTTCATATTATTTATTTTAATATATAACATTACTTTACATTTCTATGATTATATTTGCTTACAATATACAATTTACTGTCTATCTTATAGTTCAGGGCTCACCAAATTGCTTCTCTTAATCAAAACCAGTCCATGACATATTTTTGGAAATAAAGTTTTATTGAAAGCCATACCCATTTACTTGTGCATTATGTATGTATGAGTTTATACCACAACAATTGAGTTGAGTAAGTATGACAAAGACTGTGTTACTTCCTGTAGCTAAAAGAACTTTTATCTGGTCCATTGCCTCAAGAATTTGCTGTCTCCTGTTCAAAGTCTGACATACATCAGATATTGGACCTATTGTCCCATCTTAATTTAATAGATGGATTTTTGGGTGGATGCATGGACATGAATTATAGAGAGATACAACTTTATGTAAGAAAAGATAACTTCAATCATGGTATTGAGATCTGAATTTATTTCTGTAACATGAGTGGGTTTTATTAAGGTTAGAGAGGAGGAAGCATGCATCTCTTCATAGAAATAATAAATATTGGTAAAGGTTACTGAAGTGAAGAGAACTAAAAGCTTCAGGTGTTGATTTTGTAAAGAAGATACAGTTTCAGATCAAAAGTACATACTAATTTCTTCCATTCTGTGGTTGATGGGCATTTTGTTTTTTTTCTAAGATATATCTATTGCAAATTGCACTGTTATAAACATCGGTGCACATATGTCACTGTGACATGACTTTCTCAGTTTTTCTGGAAAAATACCCAGGAAGGGAATAGCTGGATTGAACGCAACTTCCAATCCTAGTTTTTTGTTTTGATTTTTTTTAGATGGTGTGTTCTCACATAAACTTCCTTCCAAGAGCCATTTTACAGTCTGCTGGTGCTCCAGTGTCCATGGAGAAATAAAAGCTAGAAACCATGTAAACAAGAAATGATGGCTCATCCAAGGCTAGAAAACTGCCAGCCATTGACAATCAGGGTCCTGGAAAATTCTTAGCAGCACCTAAGCACATCACCCCGTGGGCGCAAAGGAAGTTAAACTACCTGAGTCCTCTGGTTCGTAAACATGCTTCGCAACCTTGGCCTGCCACACATGTACACGACAGCAATTTCAGAGAAATGCACAATTTTCAAAAACAAGTGTTTTTCTCTAATTAGGCAATTACAGGTGGCATTTATTTTGTTTTCATGCTTTATTTTTTTCAGATGTTTTTGACAAACATATGTTGCTTAAAATTTTAAGGAGAAAGTCGAATGAATGGCATCCTCCCTCTCTCCCTCCTAGTTTAGTCTTGTGCCATTTCACCATATGGCAAAGCCCAGGATGGAGAACAAAAGCCCAATCCTAGTTTTTTGAGGAATCTCCGCACTGATTTCCACAGCGCTGCACCAGTCTACACTCCCACCAACAGTGGAGCAGTGTTCATTTTTGCCTGCATCCTCGCCAACATTTGTTATCAGTTGATTTCTTGATGGCAGCCATTCTTTTTGGAGTGAGATAAAATCTCAATGCTGTTTTAATTTGCATTTCTCGAATGACCAGTGATGGTGAGCATTTCTTTATGTATTTATTTGCCATTTGTAAATCTTTATCTGAGAAATGTGTGTTTTGATTGCCCCAGTTCTCAAACAAATGAAAAAAAGGAACGGAAAAACTAGATGCTCGGTAAGAGCACTGCCAAGCAGTTCACTATTACCGAATATAAGAAATTTTATACCCCATTATATTCCTTATCTTGAGATAATTTCTTGCTATTTTTACCTTCACTATAGAATTGTTCGTTAGTCAAAGTTGAAAATAAACAGTCTTATTGAATTTTGCTTTAAATGTTATAACATAGTTTGTAAATAAAACATCTTGAAATTCTTAGAGAATTTTTAACTATTAGCATTGTCTTACAATCTGTTATGGCTTTTGCCTAGATGTCCCCTCCCATCAAAGCCTCATACAGTCATAAATGGAGCTTTTACAGAGATGGCTGGATCTATAGTGTGTGATCCTGGGCTTGATTCATGATCCAGTGCTAGGATCAAGGGCACCAGGAATAAGATTGTGAGTGCTAAGTAGCACTGGGTAAAATATAAGGGCTAGAAAGAGCTATGGTTGCCTCCTGCATGCTTTGCTACCTTCTTCTTGCCATGAACTGTTTCTCCTCTGCAATGCCTGTCTGCCATGCCACCCTACCTTGGAGCCAACCAGTTATGGACTGGAAATTTTACAAAGTGTGGGCTAAATCAACTTTTCCTCCATTAACTTTGGATGCCAGGTATTTTGCCTCAGCAGTGAGAGCAGTAACTAAGACATAGTCCTTTAAAATATGCATAAGCAGTAGCTGGCATAAGTAAGAAATTTAATGGAAGCTGTGCAGCAAAATACAGAAAGGTATTAATTTCCCTTAGTGAAGCTTACTTTTTTTCAATTTATCAAATAAGTAGATTTTGGATTATAGAATTTCCAGAGATGGTTGGAGACTGGACATTTCTAGCTTTGGTAAGAGTACATTTTCTTTGGTCACTCTGAAACAATCTCAAGGATGGGCAAAGGTACTATATAATGAGGCTGTCAAGCTTGATGTTTAAATTTGATTGCCTTTGTGGATTTAAAGCAGGTTTGTAATTTTATATTAGATCAAGTACAGAAACAGAATGTATAATTGGATTCTTCAAAATACAGAAATGACAGTTATGTCTCATTTCCAATCTCAGAATTTCCTATTTCATTTTTTCCATTTAAATTATCTCTGTCATGCTGTTTTACATTCTTTTTATCTGCTGTTTTATTTATATTTATACTTGTTTATGAAGATAGAAAATGCATAATAAAGACTGTGGTTAGCAATAAATAAGCTGTGAGACTGCATATTTTGTAACACTGTAAGCTTGGGACATGAAACAGAAGCCATAACCTTTAAACTTTTCCTCTCTCTGGCCACATGGGACCACAGCATTACTTCCTGAATAAAAGAAGATCTGGACTTAGAGGGCTGAGGGCTGGAAAAATCTCTCTTGGCAGACACAGTGGCCAATTTGAAATTTGAAATTGTTATATACTGGTCAATAAACTTCAGAAGAAAATTAACCTGCCATAAAAAATGATTACTACTTCTTAATTAAAGGACCAGAGGAATGTTAATATTTGGGAGAGACTTGATTTTAGAAATCAATATTTTGAATGAAATATTTTAAAAGTGGAGGGAGAACTACCATATATGTCTTGATCAAACCATCAGATTTGATGAACAGGTACCTCTTGTATTTCTAGACATGAAATATTTTTGAGATATAAAGAAAATACATCAGTATGTTGTTACAGTGTCATCCATTATTCCCTGAAATGGTACAATTTAAGAATAAAAACAGAATTTCTAAATGAAGGAAAAGACAATAAAGCATTAAAAAGGATTATACAGTAATTGCAGTTTTGGACTGGTTTATTTTACTCTGATTTATGTCTTCAAGGTTCATCCATTTTATAGCATGTCAGAATTTCTGCCTTTTAAAAGATTGAACATTTAGCAGTAATAATAGTAATAATAATAATACAACAAATACCAGTTTTTGGTATCTGTGTATAAATTGGACAATTGAATTTATTCCACCTTTGTGGCTATTATGAATAATTCTGCTGTGAATACAAATCCCTAGGCTCAAATTTTTGTAACAATCCTAGAAGTAGACTTGTTAGATTACATGGTATTTCTAATTTTAATTTTTTCAGAAGCCTCCATATTGTTTTGCTTAGTGTCTACATCAACTTACATTCTCTAAAGCAGTGCACATGGATTCTAATTTCAATACATCATTGCCAATACTTACTTTTACTTTTAGACAGCAGCCATCCTAATGCTTGTTAGATGATATATCATTGCAGGTTTGAGTAGGATGTCTTAAATGACTAGTGATGCTGCACATCTCTTTCTATACTTCTCAGCAGGTGTATACCATTAGATAAATGTCCATGTCTTTGCTCATTTCTTAACTGGGTTGTTTGTTTTATTATTGTTGTGTTTAAGGAACACTATATATTCTGGATATTATCATCTTATCAGATTTACAAATATTTTTTCCATTATATGTGCTGTCTGTTTGCTCTATTTTGCCTTTGATACAAATAAGTTTTAATTTTGGTGTAGTCCAACTATTTTCAGTTTCAATTTTATATCTCAAACTTAATTTCGATTACTTCTGTATATCATTGAACCTCAAACTATGTCATGAAAAAATTTAGAAAATAATTTCAAACTATCAGCATTTCCTGAACTCTGCATCATGTTGGAACTTGGGGTGCTGGGAGAACAGGCAATTTGCTCACTGCCCTGGTAAGCGGCTGGGGAACTCACAAGCTGCTGCTGTGCCACAGTGAGAACTATCGGCATTTCCTGAGCTCTGCATCATGTTGGATCATGGGTCACTAGGAGAAGAGGAAGCTTGCTTGCCACCCTGGTAAGCAGCTGGGGGCCTCACAAACCACCAGCAAGCCAGGACAAGAACTAATGGTGTTTCCTGAGCTCTGCATCATGTTGGAACTTGGGGTGCTGGGAAAAGAGGCAGCTTGCTCACCGACCTGTTAAGTGGCTAGGAGCCTCACAAGCCACTGCCATGCCAGGGAGAGAACTATCAGCATTTCTTGAGCTCTGGATTATGTTGGAACTTGGAGCATTGTCAGAACAGTTAGCTTGCTCACCGCCCTGGTAAGCGGCTGGCAGCTCAAAAGTGCCGCTGTGCCAGGGGTGAGAAGTATTGGCGTTTCCTGAGTTCTGCATCATGTTGGAACTTGGGGCCCTGGGAGAACAGGAAGCCAGCTTGCCACCCTGGCAAGTGGCTGGGGGCCTCACAAGCCACTGCTGCACCAGGGCGAGAACTATGGGCATTTCCTGAGCTCTGCATTATGTTGGAACTTTGTGTGCTGGGAGAACAGGCAGTTTGCTCGCTACCCTGGTAAGTGGCAGGGGGCCTGCTTGTGCTCAGGCTAAGATTTAGACATTGATCCGTTCCCCCCACCCCATTAGCAAGTGGGAGCCAGAGGTCTGAGTATCTCTTGGGAGGATTAATGTATGCAGTGTGGCAATTAAGGGGGATTTCCTTCTACCATCTCTTTGAAGGCAAATATTTTTATCACTGTTTTGCTCAGTTCTGATTAATGGTACTGCTCTATTCAATATTCTGTTTTTATAAGTTCAAAATTTCTTTCCATTTTGCTCTACCTGATTGAAAGAACAGTTAATGTGAACAGAATGGGATGTAGTATTGTGCCTATTGCTGCTGTTCTGGTGACCTACTGTGAGGTTCTGTGCCAATGTCACTGCACTGCCTCGCATATGTTTGCTCTGTGTTGTTCTGCTGTATTTTGCTATCTTCAAAAAAAAATAGATAGCAAAGTAACAAAGTACCTTCAAAAAACTCCCAACTCTACCAAAGCCAATCCATTGGGCATGGATGAGGAGAAATTCAAAAACAGAGCAACAGAATAATATAAGTTGTTTAAAAAAAGTAAATAACAACAAAACAAGTCAGTAAGTTACTGAGCAACCTGAAACAGGATATAACTAAACAGATAATGGACTTAAAAAGCAAAAGGAGGTAAAGAAAGTGCTCTAAAGGATATAACTGCATTTATGTTTAAGTGTGTAGGATTGATAACCATGTTGCTAAGTTTTTACTGGATCATTGAACAGAATTGTTTGCAGGCTCACTGTTTGAATGTCCACTTTGTATGCTTTAATTTTGTAACTTGAACAACTATGTCTAAGAAGACAATATGTAATTTATCAACAAGTGATTTTTTACTCTTTATTTTTTCTGAAATTCTGTATTGTTTCTACCCCTTTTTCTGTTTTGCTTTTTTTCTTCTTTAAATAAAAATGTAAAAAAGAAAATGATCTCAAAATGTCAAACTAGTATATAGACATCTAATATGCTTAACTTTAATATATATATATATATATATATATATATATATATATATATATATATTTAAATGCTATCTAACATAGCAGTTTTAAGGCTCTGGTGGGAGTCAGTCAATTCCTTCTTAAGTAGTTGATGGAGCATATATTCTGGCTAATTCCCTTTTCAACTTTTGTACTTTGGGCCACTGTTTACCAACTTCAATCACCCTGAGACTCAGTTTCAGAGAGTGAGAGGGAAGTGACTCCCCATTCCCTGGAGCTCTTGATATTAGACAAATTGTCCAGGCCACAGGGAGTCTGCAAAACATAGCAAATGTCAACCCTCATATCATATATAAGATGAATCCTAAAATTCCAGCTTGCAGTTACTATGTCCCTTGGTGCAACTATGTACCCCAGAATAGGAACTTTATTTACTTTGAGGCTGTCAGTAATAAACTGTCTGCCTTTTAAAATTGTTTGAGTGTATTTGTGTTGTGTTCTATTACCAAAAGATACTTAAAATTTTAAAAAATTAACCAAGAAATAGTACAATGCCATAAAAGCAAATATTATTGATTCAATGGTGAAGAAGTCAAGTCTGGCTAAAATCACACAGAAAGATAACATTCTGATGCATCCTCAGTATTTCAAACACATAACAGACAAAATAAGCAGAAAATAAAAAAAATGGCAGGCACAAAAGAAGGATAAATTTCTACATGGATTAAAGATAAAATAATGATATGAAATTTAGACATATATATGGTAGTGTACAATTCTGGAGGCTAAAATTAATGACTGCATTTAAATTCTGTGGGTCAGTAGTATCCAAATATGTTCCAAGTAGGACAAACCCCACAAAAATATTAATATAAACACATTACTAAACATTATAATCTTAATAATCTTTGGTAATATACTAGTAAGTCAAAATCACTGTTTTAGAAATAGAATTTCTAATTAACAAATGTCATTTATCTCAAGGGTGGCCACAGAGCATATGAAAAAAGGATCAAATCATTATTCATCTGGGATGTGAAAACCAATACCACAGTGATGTATCACTACACCCACAATATGGTTAAATTAAGATAACAGCAAATGTTGGTAAGGATGAGAAACAATTGGAACTCTCATACAGTGTTGGATGAGTGTGTGAAATAACTTAGGTACCTTTTGAAAAAGAGTTTAGGCAGTTTCATATGAACTAAAGATACACCTTCACTGCAATGAGCATGTCTATTGAAGTACATAGTTTATAATTTCACTCATGGAGAATTCAGAAAGATACAGAGGAAAGCTAATTTATGGTGGACAATTACAGAATAATAGTTACCTTTGAGAGGAGAGGTAGAGATACAAGCAGACTGAACCAGGACACTAAAAAATTTTGAGAGGAGTGATGTGAGTAATGTTATATATTGTGGTGGCAGTTTGGATTATTTGCCAAAATTCATCAAACCACATCTTTAAAAATTGTACACATTACTGTAAGTAAACTTCACCCTAAATTTTAGGAAGTAAAGTAAAAGAATTGGGAGCAAAACTGAGATTATGATATGTAGGCTGAAATGTATGGGAGAGAATTACACTGATGACTGCAACTTACTTTAGAATGCCTACCAAAAATAAGATGGTTTGATGAATGGCAGTGGCATGGAGTGCTAAATAGGCATGTGGTTGTTAAAATATACTGGAAGGTTCACTGTATCATGCTGGTGTTGAGTGCGGGTGTTCACTGTAAATTTTTTTTCAAATTTTCTACAAACTTGAAATATTTTATAATTTTATATTAGGTAACGAATTATAAGTTATTAACTTAAGACTAACACACACAAATACACACCTGTTTTGTAACCTTGGGAATGAAACATTTTCTTCTGACTCTGTTACTGGATCTTTTTTATCTCCCATCACTTTGAGGGCAGTATCACTGAATTATCAATGTGATGGAAGATTCTTGAGGACCCTCTGTGACGTCAACTACAAAAAGTCTAGAAAAAAAGTGAAAATAAAAAGAAAATTATCTAACTTGCATAAAATTCTTTATCACAAAAATCATTAAAATTATATGTTAAGGAAGAAAACCATCAACATAAAGCCCATAATGCAAGGCTGCAAATCTTAACGAAATTGCAGTACTCTAGGTAGTACTAATTGCATCTGAGAAAAGAAATGCATCAGGGTATAAATAAAATGTAGTACATACACACAATGACATACTCTTGAGACCAAAAACTACTATCAGTTGTGACAGTATCAGTAGAACTGGAGAACATTATGTGAACTAAGGTACAAAAAGATTTCATGAACTCACTCATCTGTGGAATCTAAAAATTTGATCTCATAGGATTTTTGAGTAGAATGTTAGTTACCAGAGGCCATGGAATGAGTAGAGGGAGTATCAGGAAAAGTTGATCAATGAGTTATCATGTAACAGTTAGATAGGAGCCAGACACTCTGGCATACTATGCACAATGTAGTGACTATAGAGAATAATGTACTGTGAATTTCAAAAAGCTAGAAGAAAAGAACTTAAGGGTAAAAATTAGAATTTGATGATACAACTATGCTTAACCTCAATTAAAATTATGCAGTGTATGAATGTACCATACGTTATAGGATATAACATGTCCAGCATTTATGTCTTTATCACATAAAAATTAATTAAAATGAAAATTTTGAAAGTAAGTAAGCCAGGCATGGTGGTATCTGTAATCCAGCACTTTGGAGGCTGAGGAAAGAGGATTGCCATGAGTTCAAAGCCTGCTTGGGTTACATAGAGTTCAAGTCCAGCCAAAATAAAAATATCAAGGTCTCACTACAAACCTATTAAATAATGCCTCCTGATGTTTGTCATATATATTGGTTTTTCCTTTTTTTACCATCTCAAGTGATTTAAATATGAAGAGTTGAAAACTACTTGTGCCATATAATATTAATTGTCAACTTGATTAGTAAAAGACTCCTGGAGAGGTGACTGGATCATGGAGATATTGTACTCACCAACAGATTAGTTCATTGATGTTCAAAACTGAATGCACTGTTATAAGTTGGGTTCTGATTGGAGGAAGTGAGCCTCTGGGATTGTGCCTTTGGAGGATGATCTGTTGATGTCACTGTTTCCCTAACTTCTGTTTCCATAGCATCATGAAGTAAGCCACTTTAATTCATAATGGCTTTCCGCCATGAAATTTCTACTTTGGTACCAGCTGGCCATAGACAGAAAAATCTGAGATCAGGACCAAATAAATGACTCTCCTTTAAGTTGCCAGTGTCAGACATTTTGTCTCAAAAATGGAAAAGCTGATACAGAAAACTGCCACCGAAGAGAAATTCAGACATTGCTGTGACTGCATCTAATGAGATTTTAAAGCGTGTACAACTGGTGTGTTGGAGGAGTATGGAAATGTTTGGAAATATTGTCTATAAATGTCTTAGAATACTGCAAGGTATTGGTGATACTGGTCAAAGCTCAAAAGACTAGAGTACTGATAGGAAGGTGGAGAGCAGAGCCCAGCCTTAAGAGGTTTCAGACAGGCTTGAAGCCTCTATTCAGAATTAGGCTAAAGGTCATTCGTGTTATTCTGGCATAGAATCTGTCTACTTTTTCCCATATCCTAAGAGTTTGTATGAGACTGAAATTATAGGCAGTGGACTAGTTGATTTGTCAGAAAAAATTTCAAAGCAGCCTAGTATTTAGGCAGTGGCATGGGTATTGTTGGATATTATTAGCAAGATTTACAGTGAGAGCCTGGAGCAAAAGCAGAAAAGAAGAGTTTGAAAACTTTTTGGTTTGTCAAGGAAAAAAGCATGTGTAATTATGGGGTCAAAGGAAGTGGCTGATGAAGAAACCAACACCATTGAAATGAAACCAAATACTTTGAACTGGAACAAGAAAGAAGCCTGGGAGACAACTCAGGTATCAGCAAAATTTCCATTTACAGCAGTGGAACAAAAGTATGGTACAAAGGTATGAACGTTTCATTTGATAAAAGCACCCTTGAACCCATTGCTTAAGAATAACTGCCTAGGTAACTGGTATTTTGAAACTCATTTCACCACTTTCAACCACCCAGGCAATCAAGGGCCACCACAGCTATGGTCCAAAGGGACTATGTTTATGCTTGAGGCAAATCTTGGCATCTTCCATGTTTTTCAGGCATGCAAAATGCAAGGGCTGTGGGATAATGGAGGATTTCACCAAGATTTCAAAGAAATGCCTGGAAAGCCACGCAATGTGTCCCTGAGAAGACAATGTATGAAGCTGTGGGAATGAGCCAAAATGTCAATGTAAACCAAATGACATTGAAGTTATGAGGAATATATAATGTCTTTCAAGAAAGTCATAGACATGTAGTGGAACCAGTCCAACAAAGAATATATGTAAACTGAAACAAGTAAATCCATGGGATTTGGGCTGCACAAGCCCCATGGGACTCACATCATACCACCATTTGTCCAAGGGGCTGGACATATGGCTATAGGATTTAATGTTTGCCCTTCTTGGTTTCAGTCTTTCGTTGACTCCAATCTATCCTTTTATGTTTTTCTTTTGGAATAGGACTATTTACTCAGTGCTGTTATGTCTTGGGAATAAGTCATTTACTTGCTAAATTTTACAAGATCTCTTTAAGTGTCAGAAGAGAGTTCGTACTTGGACTTCTGAAGAATACCAGGACTGTTGAGGCTGGGGTGAAGGAATTATTTTTTTTCAGTTGTGCACAGTATAGTTACAACATGCTAGGCAAATTTATTACCTTATTATTGTGTGTTTTTGGATATTAAGCATGGCTTAAAGAGATATCATTAGGTGTTAAGTTAACAAAGGGTGAACTGGTATCAGTTAACCATAAATTATCAACTTGACTGGACAAAAAGACTAGTGAAGAGATGATTGAATCCTGGAGTTGTATACAGCAGTGGATTAATCCACAGATGTGCATACCTAAATATGCTATTAGGAGGTGAAGCCCAGTTAGAACAGGTGAATCACCATGGAGAGTACATCTCGCACTTGCACTCTTCCCCCGATAATCTCATTCCTATCAGCCATGAAGTGAGCAACTTTCTCTATTATACTTTTGCCATTATATTTCTGCCTTGCATCTAGCTGACAATTAACTGAAACCTCTGAACCTGTGAGCCAAATAAACTACTTTTTCCTTAAATTGTGTATTGCAGTTATTTTGTACCAGCTACAGGAAAGCTGACTAATACAAATATTACCATCTGAGTCTGTCACACTGAGCAAACTGTCAGGGATATAAACTCTTTTAGCTATATCTCTGTACATGTGCTACTGAAGTGAGCATAGCCATTTCTCTGCAGTTGAATATTTTATAGACTTTCTATGCAAGTCACTTCCCAAAAGTAGAACTTACAGGTGAAAAATAGGAAGTAAAAAGGTGAGTACATATCACATTCCTAGTTTGAGTGAAATATATTAGTGTTTCTCGAACTTGGTTTTGTAATCATCTGGAGATCTTGTTAAAAATATATGAAGTGGCTCACCCTGAATCTCTTGAATAAAAATTTATGGGTATCTGTAGGAGAGGAGTCCAGTGGTTGTGATTTAATAAGTATACTAAGACAAACTTTACTATAAAGCAAACTTGCTATATCTTGGGGAAAATCACTGTTTTTGGGTCTTCAATATATCTTGTCCAAGAGGCCAATATCTTTTTCTGAGACATCCTCTTATCAAAGTCTGTCTCTCATAAAATGTGGTGGTTTTCTCTGATAATGATAAGATACACAGTCAAAAAGCAACTGGTATAACCCATTATTATTAGTTTTAAGCAATTTTCACAGGGTTATGATGAATTAATTTTTGGTGACCTATTCTAAAATGAAAGAATAAGCTAGTTTAATTCCTCAATAATATTGAAAATTTTATCTACAAACTTAGAATTTGTGCAGTTTAGAATAACCAAATGTTGGCACCATTTTTCTTAATGTCTCAAAATAGGATTGTGTGCATAACCACAAATATTGAGATATTTTTTCAGTACTGATGATTTAATTAGGTCTTAATTTCAGATAAATATTTGACATCTGATCTGTTGAGGAACTGCTGTTGAACACTGTGCTAGGAATCATCCCCCACATGGGTAATTGCATCAAGTCAATAGTCATACTCATGTTGGGAAAGAATTGAAGATCTCTGAGTTATTAAAGAATCAATAAAATCCAGCAACAGCAAGAAACTACTGTGAAGAAGGTAAGAGTTAATATTTTCAAACTACTATGGAAAATTTAAGTATACTCAAAGAGAAATTGGTATATTACACCTAGTCCCATAATTGACAACTACTGTTTTTTGATCACCAACTTTTAGGAACTACAAAATTTTAAAGAAATGTCAGACCTTATATCACTATATGTATAAAAACTTTTGTATACATGTTTAAATGATAAATGTATTTTTATTTAACATGATAATGTTTCAATTTTAATAACTATTTCAATTTATAATAACTTAATGTTACCTAGTAACAAAACAATATTTAAAGACACAAAGATGATTTTTGAGATTGTTTGATTTTTCACTTTTGGTTTTGTCCTATAAAAGATCCAATTGTCGTGTTTGGCTCTTCTGTCCTTTAAGTTTCTTTTATTGTGTAAGAGCTTCCCATACCCACTGCTTAGTCCTTTTGCCACTGATTTTTCTGGAGAAACTAGGTCATTTGTCTTATATATATTTTGCTAGTTTTGTACTTTCTAGTAGCATCATTTAACTTGTTCTTTTATGTCATGTTTTTCCTGTGAATTCTAAATTAATCTGGAGGCTGATTCGATTAAAGCTCAATTTTTTTAAAGCAAGAATACTTCATCACATCACATAATGAAGCATATAATATCAGGGCATATCATTTATACTGATGCTAAAATTGATCTTAGTAGATTTAGGTGAAGAAATGAAAGAAATAATACCAGACTATGTCCCATCTGAAATGTAGAATGTGTTCTGTTCTAGTTTATTTTAAAAGGAGTCAAGTTATAGAGAGGAAAGATTTCAAAGGATGTTTTGTTTGGGTATCTGTGATTCACGACTGTTAAGGTTTGAATAAGTGTCCTTCAATACAAGGATTTATGTATTCAAGATTTTTTTCAGCTTGTATTGCTAATGAGAAATGGTAAAATCTTTAGGAGGTGGAGCTTAGTTGGAAATCTATAGTCATCGCAGGTGTGTCCTTAAAAGTGATATTTGGACTGACTGCAATACCTTCTTTTTCTCTGTCTTTGCTTCCTGGATGCCATGAGGTGAGCAGTTTCTTCTATCACGTGTTTCCACCATGTTGTACTGTCTTCTCATGGGCCCAAAGACAATGTGACCAACCAACCATGCACTGAAGGTTGCAAAACTGTAAGTCAAAATAAATCTTTCCCCTTTCTAAATTGATTGTCTTAAGTATTTTGTTAGGGTGACCAAAAGCTAATATAAGCCCCTTTATCCCCATTTGATGGCTCTAATAAAGGAGACTTTCACATGGACAGTCAGAAAACCTTGTGTCTCCAGTCAAGATACCTGGCAGACCAGTATTTGATTCTTGGTTGAGAAAGCTGAAAGAATGTACAATCTCAAGATTTAGGTGGCTACACTGAGATTAGCCTACAATTACAGTTAAGCAGTAAATGTATGTGTCCTTGGAAATACATATGAGAAACAGCATGAGTTTGTGTTGAGTCCCATTTGTGAGTAGCATTGTATTACCCCACTGAATAAAATGGATGAGGTGAGACCAATATAAATTTGTCTTATGTTCATATACTTGGTGGTTCATTCTACCTTCTGGTAACACCTGAAGACACAAACTGTATAGAAATGTAACAACTGAAGATTATATGCACATTTAATGTGTAGACACAATGACAGATACTTAGAAATTTGACTGCAGTGAAGCCAGAGTTGTTCAGTTCTCAGTAGAGAAAAATAGTAAACTTTTTAAGGCAGTACACGTATTTAAATAAAATGAAAATATCTATAGAGATCCTTTTCTCATCTCATCACAGTGTGGGAAACTTAAATTTGTTTTCACATGGAAACATTACTGGAATTCTAGTGAGTTAATTCCAGTCTACCTTTTCCAGTGCAACCCATTGTGAGAATAATGACACTAAGACATATTTATATAATTATGAGGGGCCAAGGGGTCCTAGGCTTTTCCATGATGAAGGTTCATTCCAATGAAGGCCTTGACCTAGAACCTAACCTAGATTTTATTAATCCATGAAGAAGGGAGTGGCCAGAGGGTGAGTGACTTTGAGAACGGAAGGAATTATTTGAGTACTGTGAGCTGGGCTAGCTGGGAAGCCAGAAAGTTGCTCTACAATATGCAGAGAGAAGGATAATCCGAAAGACAAATCTGCACAGCACAATTGAGGCAGCATTTAATGTTTGGGCAGTAGTGCTTCAGTTCTGATGTGCAAACTTTTTCTGCCCTGGGAAGTCATAGCCTCAAATCCAGTCAACAGCCCTGAAGTGGTGTCTCTACCATCCAACCTGGCTCAACCATGTTTATGGAGACACTGGGCAGGGAAACAGTGACTATTGCCTACCTTTGAAGATTATGCATCAGTACCTCAGCTAGCTCTATTTACACTGCTTAGAACCAATTGAAGGTAGAAAGAAATAACTTAGCCAGCTCTGTTCATATCAGTATATGGAGATAGGACTAAATTTAGTCAAAATGGGGATAATTACTCTTTATTCAAGGAGAGTAGTCCAGATGGTTCTCCACAAATATTCATATAATTTTACCAGAATCATCTTCTGGGAAGCAGAAAACATCAAGTATCTGGAAATACATTAGAATATTAGAGTTTTGAAGGAAGTGGCAACTGATGATCCAGAAGAGAGAAATCTACTTGTATCAGAGAGAAATGCAGGAGTTATCCATAATGATAGAAATACCCAAAGTATACAAGAAAGTTACCCAGGAAGAAAAAAAAGTAAAGTTCAAATAAAGGCAACTTGGTGATAGACTTTTTGGATACATGTAAAATAGAAGTATTGGTAGCCATCATTTTAAATGGATGTATAGTGAAATCACATGATTTATAGCTCAAATAATTAAAGAAAAAACTCTGGAGGGAACCCAGTCATCAGTATTGCATTAAAGAATTTAATTGACTCCAATATGCCGTGAAGTTTGGTAACCACTAGCATGACTAATATAATCACTTCCAAGGGAAATCATCAGTAAGGGTAAAGACACATAATGGTGAATTCAGAGGTTAGAATAGAAAGGAAGAAAAAGGACTGTAATGGGAAAATACATCAGAGCTCAAAATGAGCATAATAGCATCTGGTTGGTGCCAGATTTAAAGCTTGATTTTAAAGATACTATAATCCTGAATTCTAAACCAGGCTGTAGCACTTTAGCGTTGTGAACTTGAACAAGTTGCCTGTCATTTCCCAGGCTCAATTTCCACATTTATTAACTGGTTTTATTACCTGTAGCATTTTGTTTGTATATTCCTTTTACTTCATCAATTTTATGCAAATATTTGTGCCTATTTGTTCAAAAGTGAGTTTCTATTGTCTAGACACAAGGCATAGGCATTTAATGATTGTTTGCTATGTGTTTTTTATGAATGAATGGAAATATATTGTTAATATTTGCTACTTGTTGGATACTTCTTTCTAGGGACAATAGATCCATTATTTTATTTAAACCTTAAAACCCCTTCAGAAAATGAGTATAAAGACTTAGTAGGAGTAGAGATTAGTTCAGAGGTAGAAGTTGTGATGCATTTGTAGCACTTAGCTAACTTAGAAAGTCTGCATGAATTCTAGGTAATAATGAAAAAAGGGTCAAAGACAAAAGGGAATCAACTGTTTTCAAGGTACTCAGGAGCTTGAGTATTAAGTTTTGTCTGGAAAATAGTATATAAGGGAACCGGATGTGGAATATACAAAGTAAGATAATGTTTAGCGGTACTTTACCTTTGTTGACAACCCAGATAAAGCATGAATAAAACGGGATGGAGTAGTAAGTGCTGTAGTAATCACTTTAGATTTTGGCCTATTTATATTTCTTATATCCAACATTGAAGAACCAGTAAGTTTTGTGTAATAACAAATTTATCTTTGTTATTACACAAAAGGAAGCACTGAAGGAAGTGGTAGTGTCATCAGCCAAGGGGTACAGTATTCTTTATAAAGCTTATAATAAGTAGGATTTTCTTTTGTCAATGGGGTATTAAAAAGGCTACACAAAACTTCCATAGTTTCATCTTAAGATTTCCTACTCTTAAAGTTACTAAATTTAGAAATGCTATGGTATTCCTGTCCCCTGAATCCATCTTTTTTCTCACCATGCTGTTGGGATTTTCAACCATACAGAAAAGTACCCCTTAGTGTATTTTTATGGACAAAATTTGAAGTAGACTGTATTCTTTTCCAAGTGTCAGATTTCATTTTAAATCACCAGTATATTTTATTTTGAATCACAGCCCCCCCTTTTTTTTTGCTTTGTACAGATACTATGCTCTTAACTTGACAATTTAGTCAGATGTTCTCTTCGCAGTTCAACCATGTAATGGCAGAAGAACAGATGACCATTAGAGGATCAGAGTTGAAATGTATGGGAATTCACAAGTCATCTCTTGACAGAATTAAACCCAAATTGCCCGCTAACCTGGTTCCCATAGAGAAAAGTGTGTTTTCTACATTGTCCAGTGAACTGAGTGCCCTAGTTAGCAAAGGAAATATGTAAAATTAAAAATCATGTGTCTACTCACACAATTACTTGGCTTGTGTAGAAGTTGTTTTTCTTAAAATACTGCAAACAAGGCAATAATGCAAAGACATGAATAATTAGTGCTAGGAGAGCCTCAGAGTATGTATTTAAATGTAATCCTGTAAAAGCAAACTTGTCATTTTAATGTGAATTTTTTCATTAGCCTGCAAATAATATACCATAGTTCTACTAAAGGATCCTTGCACATGCACATCATTTCAAAAGCCACATGGAAATATCTAACCTGTTGAAATAAAATTGTTTGAAATATTTATGCAGAAACAGCTACCTAACTGGTAACTAAAGAGAAATGCAGTCAGTCATATTCCTCATTTTTCATAGCCTCCTTCGGTCTGAATTCTCAACACAGTCCTGTGGTGAAATCTGCCACTGCCAAAAGACAATACAAAACAGTGGATTCTTGCTCTCTGCTACACTGGCTTGGAGCTCTCCTACGTCAGTTACTTGGAACATAACAGGCAAGTATGATCGGAGTGGAGGCTTTAACCGCATTGGTGCAGTTTGTCTTGACCTCTTGTCCTTCTGTGCATTTACTACAGTTTAACTACTTCTGTCAGAATGAAAGACACCTGAAAGAGACCTGTATCAAACCCTCAACCTGAAACAAAGCTACCACGGTTGACCTACAAACCTGTCAGGGAGAACAAAAGAGAACATTTATTTTTTTGTAAGCTGTTGAGATTTTGCAGTTGTTTTACTCACAACATTGAAACAGAAGTTTAAAGGATAAAAGGAGAAAAGAAGAAAATGAGTTGGACAGCCAGAAAAGATCCTTTTACGGTTACATAGCATTTCAGAAGACACTCAAAATTAAAACCTAACTGTTCTTTAAACATACAGTATATTATGTTTTTGATATGAAGAAATAGTTTGTCATATATATATTCAACCACAAATTATGGTCAACTTAAATTTTGGGATGAAAGCGAAGTTAAAATTTGAATAGCCAAATGATGAGACCATCTTTGAGCATAAAAGAACTGAGAAACTGATTCTAAAATACATATAGCATTGTATTATAATTTTGTTATTGCTCTGCTCCTTATTTTCTCTGACCCTCAGTTCATTTAATTGCTAAAAAGAGTTAATATTTTGCAGAGTATGTGAAAAATATATTTTAAATAATAAATGAGAAAGTGACTGGTATGTAATATGCAATACATGTTTTGTATAAAAAATTTAATTTTAACACGCTGAATTATCTCATGAATTAAAAAATACTATGTTTCCCATTATACTTATATCGTTTTTGTTGTAAATACAACAGAGTTGATCAAATCTTCCTTTTTAGAGCTTGTATTATAAGCAATGTGTCATGAATTTAGAAGTGGATTTGATAAAATTTTATATGCCCAATTCTCTATTGTTAACAAAGTCTAAAAAACAAAATTTTATCCTCTTACTTCGTTATAAAAAGCCTTTTCATATCACATAACAATTGTATGGAATGAAAAACAGAAATAGGCTATAAACAAAACAAGGTGTAAATAATTGATCACCTCTCATGATTTTTAGTTTTGTTATTTGTGAATTCACCAGGCTAACTGGAAAATTTACAACTCTTCTTTAACAGTTTATAAAAGAAAAAAATTGTATTGACTATCATTTAATTATTATTAATGGAAAATGTGACTAAAAAGGATGAAATACTTTCTCAAAAATTCTTCTTTTTAAGAATTTAAAAAGATTATTAAAAGACTCTACTGCAGAGACTCAAATCCATAATTAAGAAAACTTTTCACCTTGCAGTTAAAATTGCAAATATATTTCTTAGTGTTAAATTTATGGGGCCACATTATTATACAAAATAATTAGAGTTGACTAATATTTATTTAAATCTCTGAAAAAAACTTTTAAAAATCCAATTATTTCACTAGTCTGTATAATTTCTCTCTAATATTAATTCAGGTATGAATTGATGTTGACCAGCCAATTAAAACATAAAGGCAGCTTTAGTCCTAATGTTATTGTTATTATGTACATTTTAGAGTTTTGCAACTCTGAGTGAAGAAAAAACAAAACAAAACAAAAGTAAACAAATCAAAAGGAAATCTAATCATGTTTCTTTTTTTCTGATCATTTCTTCATTAGTACATGTTTGTAGTATATGATTATATTCCTAGCATTGAGTAGGTACATATACATAGTGAACCCTAATTTCTTTGTTCATCTTGTTTCTCTCCCCTCCTTTCCCCCTTCCCTATGTCTTAACCATCCTCCCCCTGGGGGTACTTATTTGCACTGCACATGTTTACATTCCTTGTGTGGAGTTTTACATAGCGCAGTTTACTTTGCTTTTTCCATTCCCTTTTCTTCCCCTCCCTTTCCTGCATCTCTTGATCCCTGCCCTCTTTAAGAAAGATGTGTCTCCCTACTTCCTATTATCTGACTTTTATTTTGCTCTTTGCTTATGCTTTGGGTTTTTCATACTATTTGGCCTCTTATATAAGAAAAAAGTGAAACATCTAGTGTTGTGAAGCCTTGAATTCGTCCACATATTTTAGATATATAGGCAATATATCACTATGGAAATATTTATTTCCCATGAGATTGCTTAAACAAAACTTGACTTTGAAGAATCTCTGATTTTCACATTATTCTCCTTTATCAAACAACTCCAACAAAAAAGAAATAACATCTGGATCCAATCAGGGTTAATTGTTAACAAATCCCACACAATCCATTAAAATAGTAACTACACACATCTATTGATACTTGTCAGTTTCATAAACATTCAACCATTTTCTTTGAAAGTAATATGGATTATCACACATCAAGGAAAAATAATACCTTTCCTTTTTTTCTCCTAAGAGAAATCAAGTTCATAATTTTATGTTTTTTATTTTATTTAAATTTTAGGAGGAAAAAATAATTAAAAAGATGTAAAAAAATAATGTTAACCACTGGAAATGAGATCAACGGTGATGCCCAGTGTTTACTAGAGGGAAAATGGAAGCATTTACAAATGTTTTGTTAAGTTTTCTTAAATGTTTTCATTATACCTAAGCAAGCTTAAAGAAAGAACATGGGCTGGGGATTTCACTCAGCAGCATAACGTCCACCTCACAAGTGAGAGGTTATGAGTTTGAGTCCCAGTATAGAAAAAAACAGAGAAACATATAGAGTCCTGAAGAATTATTTAGTATTTCAAATTATTATAAAGAAAAATACTTTATCCACGTTTCTAAAAAACATTTAAAAACTACTTTTGGCATGACAAAATAGTATAGTTGAAACACTTTGAGAAACCTTTATTGAAAATGTAACTCCACTTCATTCTGAAGAATTATTCAGAAAGACAAATGTAGATGTATACATAGGTACAGGTTCATGTTTCTTATGTGGGTATTTGTTTCTGGGCTTCTCGCTTAGCATAATCAAGCCACTAGGCACATGGAACCAGTAGTGGTTCGTGCATATATGTATTTGCTCATGGTACAGATTGTGCTAAATGTTTGCCTTTCACAATGTATTATAAAAAGTCTTGCCCTTAACTCTATTCAGGGTTACTTACCCCATTTTACACACCCATCGAGTCCTGTATTTTATCAGTTATTTTGTTTCATTTTTGTTTGTTAGTTTTGGTGCTGGGAATTGAACTCTGGGCTGTATGCATGCTAAATACATGTTCTACCATGGAGCTAACCTGCACATTACAATAATATATAAAATTTAAGAACTTTCTCTCAAATACTATATTATTCTTTTCCTATATACCTTACTTTTAGACAAGTGCAAGCTTGTGCAATCTTCTATTATTATCCACTTGAAAATTTTAAATATCTCTGAACATGCATTTCCAGAAAATGTAACCACTGTAACATCTTTTTTGCATAGATACTTATTTAGAAATATAACTTTTGACAATAATTTACTCATATATAGGTGTACAATTTTCCATAAATACATTTTTGAAGGCTCATTAGAAATTTTAACATATTCCTTCACTTCAATGATTCAACTTTGGGCCTGTTGAGATATATAAACTCTATAGATCATTCTTCTAGATTATGATTTCCTTGCAAGGAGATACTTTAAAAAATTTTAACACCAGCACCTATATTTGATACACAGAAAATATACACTCCTCATCAAATGATATCCAGGGTAATCATGGGTTGATTTCAGGTGGCTGCAGTAGGCTTCCTAATTCACAGAATTGAGAATGATAGAATCATGGGAATGACTAAACACAGTACCTTCATTTAAAAAAGGACAAAATGCAAGCTAGGATAGGTCAAGTGACTTACCCAGCATCACACATTCAGTGACTAATTGGGAAGTGGAGTTGGTGCCCTTTCTATTCCATTAGGATTCCCTTGGTAGAAGAATAGATTTTCTTTCAGTTTTCCCCCTACATTTCCAATCTACATGAAATAGCTTGATATTTCAGAAATAGACCAAGTGCATTTAGAATGACCCCTCAAGTTAACTAGATTTTTCTCTGTCAACTAGTTATGCTGGTTCACTGAAGCCGCCAGTCTGAGTTGAAAGACTGACAGTCTCAAAACCCATCTTGTGATCTAGTAGTCTCTAGACAGCTGCTGTCTACAGAACTTTGTCAATATTTAAATTATGCGATATACCTTTTAAATGTGACTAGAATGTTGGATAATTTAAAATTTTAGTTTTATTTGATTTTAATTAATTTAACTCAAATGCTGCACAGAACTGGTGGCTACTGTATTGAACATGAAGTTTATGACTGAAAGAAATACAATGTAAGTGTAGAGAAAGTATTTTCATGGAAACCATATCCTTTCAACCTAATGTCCACAAGAAAACTAGCATATTTTCAAGATACATGAAACTGTTAGCTTCCAAGAAAAATACATGTGCCTATTGTGGAGTAGGCAAGAGCAAAATAGTAATATATATATATATATATATATATATATATATATATATATATAACATATATTAACTGGGGTGACCAGATGGAATTTTCTTTTTCATTTCAGAAAGTATTTTTGAGCAGTGCTTCATAAGCTCCAATATATATAGGAAACACCTAGGTGGAAGGGCTTTTTAAAAATAAAGATTCTAGTTGAGTGTCTTCTGTGGGCTGTGAAATGCTATATTTATAATGACTTTCAGGAAATAGTGATGCTGCTTGGTCTGTGAAATACAATTTAAGTAACAGGAACTAGGACAAAAGGTAACATGACTAGGAAAAACAGTTGGTAAACAAAGGTTAAGTAAATGCAATTCTAAGAATCATGAACCACATAAAACTGAACTTAGAAGACCATCCCATACTAACCCAAATTGAATTCTCTCCACAAACTGATAAATGAGTCTGAATTGCTCACATTATATAATCAGATTTCATTTCCCTTCGGATATTAGCATCAGCAGAAAAATCCTTTAAGTCATGCATCCTTGTGTCAGTGTGGCCCAAAAATCATTCTCAACAGTAGAAATGGAAAGGTTCTTGACTTTTCCTGGAAAGGAATTGAACCTATGGCCAGTGAAGGAGAAAATCTGCAAGAAGCATTTCAATGTACAGTTAGCCAAAACCATGGTTTTGGGGAAAAGACAAACATAGAAACTGTTGATTTACAGAGTTCAATTGCAAAAGGTGAGACTTTTTGTTCAAAGTAAATTGAATATATTTGCACATTTAACACATGTGGTATTTTCACACATATACTGTGAGAGAAATTATCTAAACTCATTATCTACAGGAACAACATAGACAGACATACCCATGCACTTGACTGTTCTTATCAAGAATTATAGAAAACAAATGCAAGTAGTATACAACTAGAAAAATGGCTGGAGAAGCTGAAACTGTAGCACGCACTGGGATTGGTTTAGATTCAAAAATTTTCTGAGAAAATATCACCATTCAGTTCAAATTTGCTTTCATCCATGTATATGATTAAGCACAAAAGCTGTGCACTTTTAAGGTTTTTTTTATTTAAAAAGGGGGTAAAACTAAATAAACAAAACAAAGCAGATCAGAAGAAAACAGTGTGACACCGATTTCAAAATTAGACAACAAGAGACCTACAGTGGCTACCATAATGTCTCTTGTTTTCTTCTAAATAGTTGTCTATATCTTCACACACAATGAATTCATAGAAAACAGAATAGTCTAAAACTGATCAGAACAGAGTAATGAAAGCATTACAGGCCTTCAAAACCAGACAATATGAAAATTAACAATGACTGCCATAATGTCTCTGGTTCTCTTCAAAATAGCTGTCCATATCTTCATGTATGTTGAAATTAAACAATACAAAACAGAATAAACCCACTCTGAACAAAGAATAGAAGCATTATTGGATTTCACAGCATGATGATATGAAATCAGCAGTGGATAACATAATGTCTGTTTTTCTTCAAAATAGCTGTTCATTTCATCACACATATTATAATTGATTCTCATAAATTGTTTAGGTAAAGTTCTAGGCATGTATAAGCCTCTATATGTATAATTATCCTTTCTGCATTAAAGTGAAAAACAAAACAAAACAAAATTGATTATTAGAAAGATAAGAAACAAAAAAGACAAATAAATAATAGTAGGAAAGACCCCAAACAATAATGATACAGGACTTCAAAGCATGGTGGTAGGAACAGAACTAAGGTTGATATTTTACATAGTGATCTTTAAGAGTTGCTCAGGTCACCTGACACAAACATGCAAAATTGTTCCAATCCTATGAATATTAACTACTTTGTTCTATGAACTTATAAAATTTGTTGCACAATCATCTTAGCTATCCTAAGTACATAAAAACTATGTACTTTTAAAAGATGTAGACACCATCTCCCCTACATCAATAGTTGTTTCTGAGCTTAAATGTGGAGATCTGTGTACACTACAGGGGGTGAGGACCCTGTTAGTTTTCAAGAAAGAAGGCAACCATGTTCTTCATGCATTTTATATATTAGGCAAACAGTTAAGTTCTGATTCTTTTTCAGGTTCACAGAAGATTTTCAAATAGTAGATATGAATCCTCTATTAGTAGTATCTTGCATTTTACAATTCAAAATGATGAACCAATTGATCACCATCCTTATCATATTAAAAGATGCCTGGTTTATAGGCTGTTAAAATGTTGATGTTTCTCAAGCTTGAACATCCAGCGAAATTGCTTTTCCATTGACCAACAGCCACAAAGGCTACAGTGGCAAAAGTCATAATCCCTGCAATGGTGTAAGTGTGTTCGAAAAGTGTGATATTTCCCTTTTCACTCAGTCACTCAGCACACACTTGTGTGTATCATTGGGGATTTTTGCAATTGTGTTCAGTTTTTACAGTTTAATACCCCGAGTCAGTTTTCAAAATGAGGTCATCTATAGAATTGTTAAAAGATGTTATTTAGATAGTGAACCTGCAAATATGCAGAGAAAGATTTTTGTATTTCTGCTATGGACTAGTAAAATGATTTTTTGTGGTTGTAAAAGCTCTGAATTATAGATACTAAGATACTTGGGGAAAACTTGTGACTTTACTACATTTCCTTATAAATATATAATTGACATTCTGCACCTTGATAGGATCTAGCTGAAATTGTTGAATTGGCTTTATTTTATTTATATTAATATATGGCAGTACTGACTTTTAACATTGTCCATTGGAAATGTTATTAAAAAGACAAACAAAAGCTCATCTATGCACACAGTACAATGTTTTTCTTTGTCAGAGAAAGTTGCATAAGTTTGACCTAAATTCCTTTTCTTGACTTGATTCTCTTGCAATAAATCCCACAAAGAGAAAAATAACAACTAATGCACAAATGTCAGAAATTAATTCATACTTTTATTAAAATGCAGTAACAGAAAACTTAATACAGTAAATAATATTGTAATAGAGATTCATTACCACAATTGGCAATACAATATAAATTAAGTTCAAAGTTGAGAAAACTTTATATATATATATATATATATATATATATATATATATATGTGTGTGTGTGTGTGTGTGTGTTCATATATGAAGAAATGGACAGATAGTAGAATTTTTGATTACCTGAGAAATTTGTGTATTGATCTACTTTTTCAAGCAATTTAAAATTGCAGGGCTGAGGATGTAGCTAAGCAAGCATGAGGCCCTGAGTTCAACTCCTGATACAAAATGATAGAACATAAAACATAGAAAAATAAAAGTTGGGAATTGGGCATTGATGATGCTTGAACCATAGAAAAAGCAAAAGTGCAAAAAGGAAAAAATATATGTGTTTTCCACAATATGAGTGAAAAATTAATCATTTAACAAAATGTAAAATATTATCTCAGTTAGAAAAGAAGTAAAAAATATCTGAAGCAGTTAAATCTTCCCTCTCAAAAAATTCTTTATACATTCTTAAAGATGATAAAATCTCCAATTATTATAGGTAGTGTAAATCAAGTAAAATATTTATTCAGTATTACAGCTTTACAGGCTTTTTTTTAACCTTTGTTGATAGTTGGCAGTAAATGACATGTATTATAATCCAGCCCCAAACCATAAATATTCTCCCTATATATCTAGGAAGATCATCTCATGTCAGAAAAACATTTTCCGGACTGTTAGCATGGTACAGAATTCCACACAAGGTGGACACTGTATGAAACACATATGTAGTGAGTAAGGTTTCATTCTTACAGGATGATCTCTATGGCTTAAGGAAAGTATTTCATTTCCAACATCTGCTGATTTATCTAGCGTATCAGGAATTTTAAAAGGCATCAAAGATTGCTATGTGGCATACACCTGTAATCCCAGCACTCTGAGAGGGTGTGGCAAGAGGATTCTAAATTTAAGCCCAGCCTGGGAAATTTAGAAACTTAGTAAGATTCTGCCTCAAAATTAAAATATAAAAATTTTAACAGGGCTGGATATATAGCTCAATAGGCCCTTGATTCAATCTCCCAGTATTGTAATAAATAAATAAATAAATAAATAAATAAATAAATACAGACTTTTAAAAAACAACAATGCTTCATATTTTAAAATTTAAATTACTATCACAAACACTCTTTCACCCATTTTTCACCTTATTCACATAATGTTGATTAAGTATGGCTGGTTTAGGAATGCTAAGGTTAACTGACCATTGGTCTTTGCCTAGGACACATATGCGTTTAGTGCTCTAAATTAATAGAAAAGAAAGATGTAATTTAGCTACATGAATAAAACATCAGTATTTTATTTCTGCTATAATAGGCCAATTAGAATTATAATTGAAGAGTATCCAGCATAATGATAAGAATTAAGGACCTGGTAGCATTTTCGGTCAATTTTCCTCTTTTCCGAGAATTAACATTTATGTATTAAAAGACAAAAATCCTTCAGACAGATAGTAAATATTCAAAGTCATTTTAATTTATTTTTGTTTTAAAAATAATAAAACCAGGAAAAATGAAACAGAATAAAGCCAATCAAAACAAAACAGTGTAAGTGATATAGGACTTCAAAACAAAGACAATAGGAATTCCACAATGGTTACCATAATGCCTCTTGTTGCCTTCTAAATAGCTTCCCATAGCTTCAGGCATAGTAAAAATCAAACAAAACAGAACAGAATAGAACCAAAAAACAAAACAAAACAACAACAACAAAAAACAAAATAATGAATGCGATAAAGAATTTCAAAACAAAATAATAGTAAATCCAAAATGGCTACCATAATATGTCTTGCTATCTTTGAAATAGCTGCCAGTGCCATTGGATGTGATAAAGTCAAACAATACAAAACAGAATAAAACACAACCTGATGAAACAATGAAAATGATACTGGACTTCAAAAGAAGATAACAGAGAATTAACAATGGCTACCACCTTCAGAAGGAGATTCCCCCATAGATGCTACACTGTGCTTTGTGACCCTCTGAATGGATGATATGACTAACTGCTTTAGACCTGCAAAGTCAGTGAAACACTAAACACTACAGGTATGAGATTGCATTTTACCTCAGTAGTTATTATAGAACCAGAAGGGGCTGGCATCTGGTCCATCTCTCCTCAGTAGCCTATGCATGGTGCTGACTTGCATGGAGGGCTTGTTTCTTGTTGACTTCTTGTTCTCCTCTACCCACAGTTCATGAATGGTGCTGCCTCACAGGAAAAGGCTGGCATCAGGTTCTTCCTGTAGCGGCACATCAAAGTCATTTAAAATGACATTTTCTTATCAAATTTGGTTGGTAGAACACTGACCATTTATACCAAGTAGATCAGTGAAACCTAGTTCTATATTTAAGCACTTTTATGTCTTTTTAACTGAGGCTAACACTGTTCTCTAGGCAATTTCAGAAGCAAGAATAGAAGAATATTTGAAATTCATCATTCACCTTGGCACATACTTTGTTATACATTATGACTAATATATAACAGTTGCAAAATGTAATTTAGAACTATAGAGAAAACACCTCCTTTTTCTCATATTTGGTTGTCATCTAATTTTAAATTAGTAATGTGTAAACACTTTATAAATGCAAATTGAATTTTCCATTTTTTCTTGAATGCATACTCCACATGTGACTTCAGAGATCTCTCCCATTAGGAAATGCAGTATATTATCCTACCCTCTAGAATATGGGTTGGCTATGGAGATACTTTTGACTCCTAGGCTGTGGTAGAAGTAGCACTACTTTTCCCAAGCCTAAGACTCAAAGAAGTCTTTGAACCTTTGTTTTTCTGGATCCTGCCACAGCAACAGGACAAACTTTATCTAGCCTTTTGAAGGCTATTGGGTAAGTATATGTCTTTCTTTGGCAATGATATTGTGAACCAAATGGCATCCATATATCTGCAAGCTTATCGCAAATGCCTGAGAAAGCCTGGTGGAAAAAAGAACTGCCCAGATGTCCTTATGCTAAATTGATAGTCTGTAGAATTGTGAGATAAATAAGTGATTCTTCTTTTAAGCCACTAAATGTTGGAGTGGCTTATTATGCAACAAATATTAACCAATGCACATAAATATTGTAGAGAGGATACATACAACTTTCAAAATGGATTAAACAAATAGACGTTATGGCAATCTGCAAAACTCACACCAACACTGATTCTTATCTTTATTTCTAAGACAAAGAAAAGACTAGAAATTAGTTTTTTAAAAATTTGAAATAAAGGAGAAAATGAAGATTTAGAGTTAGTAATTATTATTGTTGTTTCTTTATTACATGCCAGTGGATAAGGATAATCTTCCATATCATGTATTTTATAATATGTATTGATGCATAATCAGTTTATTCATGTTCATCATAGAAAGCCTATACTATAGTATTTTTCTTTCTTTCATTTGTCTCTTTATAAGGAAACTTTATATTCTTAGTTACACTAGAACCTGACCAATCTTGAGTCTAAGATGTGAGAAAAATAATTTAGTTTGGAGATTAGGGATGTACTATTAAAAACCAAGAAAATCAGATGATAAGGTGATGTCAATAAAGTAGAGTGGATTATCAAACAATCTACCAGGTGAATGAAGTACATTTCTATGGAAGACACATCTGAGAGGTATCACAGTTACAGAGCAAGAAATTTGGGACCAGTATGCACTGATTCCCTTCAGTCACTCAAAAAAGATCGTTGTATGGGGTCCATCGCTTCTGACCTGCTGCAAACCATGCCCAGAGAACAAGAAAGGAGAAATTCAGGAGTTAGCAGCTCACAAGTGTGAATGAGATGGTAAGGGTGTGAATGCTGTAGGTGGGATATCAAGTGTGTCTCCATTAACTATCACTTTACAGAATCTTGTATTCAGGCCAGAAAAGAAATTGAGCAAACAGTTTTTTATTCAGACAGACTGCTGAAATCTTTTCTTAGCCTTTCAAAAATAATATAGGATCAGCATGTTTAATGCAAGTAAATCTATATCTAGCATTGATCCTAGATTTCCTATAGTGTTCTCATTATAAAGAAATTGCTACTAACTCATGGCCTCTGCTTATTAAAATGGCCGGGAGATCTGTATTCTTTGTTATATTTTGTTCCAATACTTTGCCTCACATTACTCTCATTTTGCACATTAAATGTAAAATACAGCTATGAGACTCTCAGGATAGGCCCTCATCACTTAGACTCTTTCACATAAAGTAGTACATCTTTTTTTTTCTTGTTTTTCTTCTGTTTGCTCTACATGAGCTTCCCATGTAATTTCCATTGCGTTTAACAAACTATTTTCTCACCTGAATTGATTCGATGATTCCTATTTTCCTGAAATCAGAGGATGCCTTGTTATTTGCTAAGGAATTACTTTATAGTACAATAAACTCCTTGGGTCACAAATTATGAGCATGCTGACAGCAAAGAGCCTACATTCCCATGTTGAATGTGGGGATTATTCAAGGAAATGTAAGAGAAAAAAGCTATGTAGAGGGGCATGTAATAATACTAGCCTTTGAGATGGACAATGCAGATGAAGCAGTAGTGGACCACTTCTTTTCTTTTCTAAAGCTGTAACATTAATTTTCATCACAATATGTATCAGATCCATTGTTCTGGGCTTCAGATTCAACAAAATCTATCAAAAGAAACTTGGATTTGCACATTTATTTTGTTGTTTTCTATATCCTTTTGTATATTTTTCTTAGTAAGAAAATTTTGAACAACACATTTGCACTGTAAATCTTCCCAAGCACTGCTATGTATAATTCTGTATTTTGATCTCCTGAAACCACTTTTAGTATCAGAAGGAAAAAAGCATGTTCTTAGCAAAACATGTCCCACTGCATAAAGTATCCCATTCCCCACATAATGATGCAGCCTGGCTCTTCTCTTGAGATATGACGTTCTACAAATTTCCATGAATGACCTCTTACCTTTTGTTATCAATATTAATCACCATTTTTGTATCAAAGACTTTCTTCACCCGAATATATTCAGTAAACAACTTTTTGTACTTCCTCTGTGTCATTTTCTATTTATATTTAATAATTAGTTTATTAAATAGTATTAATTAATTAGGATGTTAATCTTCCAACCAGACTTTGAAGTTTCTAAGAGCCAAATTTGAGCCATCTTGTCTTTTAATACACAGAGCTAGTCACTATCAGATATAAGGTAAAACTGTAATGAAGTTCATTGCTGAATTAATGGTTTATTCTATTCTCGCCTGTAAACCCTGATAACTCTGGTTGTCTAGGTTGTAAAATTCCTGTAGAAATCTCCAATTTAAAATTTCTATTAATAAAAAAATACTAAAATTTACCAGAATGTCCTTTGACTCCCCTTTCAAATCAAAAAAATACTACCACCTTACTTATTTTTATAAAACAAATTCTTATTTTCCTTGTTGACCCTGATTCATAACTGGGTGTATATTTAAAAATAATTAATATAATAAACAGTCATTTTTCCTTATAAGTTACCATTAGATAGCAATTATATCTGCTTAAGTACTTTGTACTCTGTCTTCTTAGTAATTTTAGATGAAAGAAATGAGGAATGATATAACCAAGGAGGTATTTAATAATATAATTATCAACAACAACATAATCTTAGTTGTCCTCCTTTACTGAACATCATTTCATTGTGCTTTTGCTATGTCTATTATGTGGGTCAGATCATTTGGATGTAATAACAGAAATATCAACTGGTAGTCAATATAATAATTCTCCAGTCCAGAACTTGCCCTTTGTTGGACATCATGAAGATTGTTTCTTAGTTTATCAGGCCTTTTGTTTTCTTATAAATTAAATGAAAGAACTTGTGAAAGCATCTAGAACCTCCATTCTATTTCTAAACTGTATGTGATCTACTATGGTTTTTGTCTAGATGCTCCCACCACCAAAGACTCATGTGTTCATAGGACTTTTTCAGAGGTGGCTGAATCTAGAGTGTAGGATGCTGGACTTAAAATCCTGTGACTAGTAAATCAGCTCACAGATCTATTTGGCATAGTTCTGGATGACATTATGGGTGTGAGTGCTACTCCTGACCTAGGGCAGGGAGCCTGTACACAATATACCAGACAGAAATAGCCTTGTCTCTTTCTTGTAGCTTTTGCTGTATTCTGCTACCATGAGCAGTTTCCCCTCAGCCATAGGCTGAAACCTCTAAAAACAGAGAGCTAAATAAACCTTTCTTTCTTTAACTTTGGGTGCCAGGTGTTTTGTTTCAGCAATGACAGAAAAGAAACAAAGACATGACCTAGGCCACAGTGCATATTCTGTTGTTTTTGTTTTTTTCGTGATGATATGACTAGGTCCATATGTTGTACATATAAGTTATGCTACATGAATGAGTTTTGGGAATAATGATCTGAATTCCTATATTGGGCAGAATTTGAAAATGAATAATATTGATTTTATATGTTTAAATGAGAAAGAAACATGCCTATATGTTTGAGAAACAAACATACCTAGATGTTAGGTCAAAGAAAGACAATGATGGCTTTTAATTGGGGTTGTATTTATTTATGTTGTGGTCATAGAGGTTTTTATCATAACTTTTTTAGTCATTGGCATTGATAAATCCATATAAAAACTGAGGGTAGTGTCCAGATTTTTTAAAGTAATAGTAGATAAAAGCTGTCAAAAATGAATCAACAAAAAGCTGCCTCTCAAATATGGATATGAAAATAAGCTACACAATATGGAACACTTTTTAAAAATAAGACATAAATACTATAAAAGAAATAGATTAAATTGCATGTGCATAGTAAGATCTATGATTGTGAGTCTTTATAATAATTCTTCAATAAGTATTCTGTAAACAGAAGAATTCTATGTAAACAATAATAAACTTAAGGGTAACAAAAGTGATCTTAATATTTATTTTCATTTCAACATTAAAATATGTGAGATATTTTAAAATATCGATTTCTTCCAGTTAGCCATTTCAAACTTAATAAAGTGGAAAATCAAGTGAATTACATTTCAGATCTTAGTAAAATTATAAAGAAATTTAAAAGTACTCTGGATAGATTTTATTTAACATAAGAAGGAATTCAAAGACCATTCTAAAGTTGAAGGATCATGTGGTATATTGTCAATTGATAAAAATAAAGATTTGATACAGAAATTGTTGTTGAGATGGGTTTGTTACGCTGCAACTGGTTATTAGTGGCTCAATATGTATTCATTTGTACATATCTGAGATTTTAATAAATCACATTTTTTCAATTTTAATCAGTTAGGAATTCATTGCAATGAATCTTTATCACAATACCAAGTGTTATTGCAAAATGAATTTAACCTTTCATACTATCTTTTACCCTCCATATTATCTACTTGGTAAACTACCAAGTACATTCTTATTTTACATTCTTTTTTAAAAAACACAATTCAAAGTGTTTTTACTGACTCATTCTGTCATGATATCACCCTATCCTAGGCAAATGGTAAGTCATTTTCTATAACAAATGTCAATGAAATATTTCCTAAGTAAATGTCTTTCTAATGTGTCAAAGTCAATATGTTCTTTTCGCATGGTGTCATAAATCTAATTAACTATAACTCCTGTAAAAACATAAAAACCTGTCTGAGAAAAACTGAAACTTAAAGCTATAACAATACAACAAAGCAGTAAAGTTACTCAGCTTTGTTACTGTTATTTTATCTGAATTGCTACTTGCTTGCTCTGTTCCTTCCCCAGCGCAGTATGGCTAGTTAGGCAGAATATTGAAAAATTATCAAATTACTTCTCTTCAAAATCCAAAATTCCAGTGACAGACTTGGTGGCACATACCAGTAATCCCATCACTAAGGAAGCTAAAGCAGGAGGAGTACTTTAAACTCAAGGCGATCCTGGGCTATATAGTGAGTTCTAGGTCACTGGGCCCATGTCTAAACCAAACAAATCAAAACAAAGCACAAAGAAATAAACAACCCAACATCTCTAAGGTTACCTCTTAAGATTCTTCATAACACAACTCTTTTTAAAAAACAAACATTTTGATATAATTCACATCCAAAGTCTCCATCAGTTTGAATAATACATTTGAATTTACATTTGACAGGTGTTTACCAATAAAACAATCACTACAATCAAAGTAACCATGACTTTTCTTCTCAACTCTAGTTGTGCATCTGCTTTGTTTTTATTTGAATATAAAAATATAGTCCTGTCTTAGGAACTTGCTTATTCTTTTCCTGATTAGTATGCCTTTTCCCTAGATATCATTGCACTTTATTCTTGTTTCCTTCAGGCTGCTACAAAACAAAAAAAAGCCCCCAAACCATCTTGTGTCTTCTACCTGACACATTTTCCTTCCCATACATTTTGTTGTCTTTCTACATTGTATTTATCACAGGCTGACATTTTATGTGTTTTATATATATTCTTTCTTCCTCCTACTTCATTATAAGTGTTCTTTTGATATAGACAGAGTTAGGTAGAAATATTATAGGTGGTCAGACAGGGCTGGGCCCTTAAAGGAGTCATTGCAGAAGACTAGATTCATTGCAACTGTGGGGAGAAACAGACACATCATCTAGAACCAGGCCTCAAATAAAAATGAAAGGAATACACCCACATGCTTCCTCTAAGGATAAACAACACTGATGGATATTCTACATAGGTATCCATCAGCTTGGGAAAGCCAGAAAGAGTCATGGACCCACCCACTCCAGGAAAATCTCCCGTTCTCTATTCACTTCTGCTTGCTACATGACTTGCTTTCCCATTTGATCCCCGTTTAATTAATATTACTTGAGCAATTATGCTCTTAATCTTATTGATTGATCATAGGTTTGTCCATCTCATGGCCATCTTTTGATTTTCCATTTTTCTTCACTTTGGACCCTACTTACCTTGTGGTATTGCTCTATAAAAATCCCTAGAAAAGACAGGGTCCTGGGCAACTCAGTGGGGACTCCTTCTGTCTCTGTCTCAGACTGAAGCTTTCCCTTCCCAATAGGTATATTCTTCTAATCTTCCTTGTTGCTACAATTTATTCTTTGATTTTAGAGAACATGAACTCATACTGGACATCTAGCAGGTTAGGGATTTCTTTCATTTATAACACTCTGAGAAGATATTTTAACAGTTTGATTACTATGGCTTTCCCAATCTTCAAAATGCTGAGTGGTGCACAATAGAAATTGAGTAAATGTTTCTTGAGAGATGGAATGAGGTTTGATGTTTCATAATGATAATAAATGTATCAATAGACATTAATTCTACTGATCTTTTGCTCTCAAATAAAAGATTTATCAATGAGAGATTTTTGAAGCTGAAATAAAGCATTTAACTCACCCTTTTTTAAATAGGTTCCCTCACTCCCATGGTAGAAAAAGAATTTTCAGGACACTTCAGTAAAAGTCACAAGAAATAGATTTAAGATGCATATCTTGGGAGCAGGTTCCAGTTCCTTACTTTGTCAAATAAACCAATTTTATGGAGTTTCATTTTTCCTGAGGAATTTTGAGTGTGATGTGTCTGGAGGGAAAGGAGAATTTGACCAAAAGAATGCTGATATGGATGGTGTTGAGTAAATTTTGTTGGTTTCTGGAAGCTGAAGTCTTCTTAAAAGTACAATTTTTAGTTATGATTTCTTTGTTTCCTTCCTACCTGTCTTCTATTTCTTATGTTCTATCTCAAAAACCAATAATTAGTATATTTTAATACATCTATATTACATATCATAAATGTTTTTTGTGACTTGCCAAGAACACATGCATACATTCTTTTGCTCCTAAGCATGAATTTTGATTATCACTATATGGTTATATTTCTGAGAAAGCAGCATAGTATGGCAGGAGCCAGCAACAGAGAATCTGCATTTGTGGTCTTGATTTTAGCTCTTAAACATATAATTGTGCAATTAGACAAGTCGCCTGTCTTCTCTCTGTCCTAACTAATTCAGGTCAATAGAAATAATGACTTTGTGACTTACCTCATAGCATTATTATGGAATACAAGTAAATTAATGCACATGAATATATGGTAAGCTTTTCTTGTAGACCAAGTGTTCCTGATATTTACATGTATAAGGGAAAATCCAAATCAAAAACAGGAAAACCAGCTTTCTTCTCTTCCAATTTTATTAGGGCATTTACTATAGATAACTTGTCATTGTGAGTTTTTTTCTGCCTCTTTGAAATGTACATACATCTTTTCAAATGCTAAATAAGACCTTTTCAGCTTTAAATCTAAGAATGTTTCATCAAGGATCTGTGAACCATTTCTTTGATATGTAGTGATTTAAGAATCTAGTGCCCTATTTCCCAATTTCCATCAGAGGGTAGGAGTATAAATGTGGCTGTATCTGGTTCCCAGTGGGAAGCTTAAATGATATTATAAAGTTACAAGAAATGTCTTTTGAAAAAGACAGTTAGAAAATGCAAATGATCCCTTCAATTACCAGGTAAATTTAGGGTGAATTATGTGTGGCAAATGGTGTCATCAAATCTTACTTGAGAGCAATTTATCATTTTTCTTAAGGATAGTGGATTGCATGTTTTTGGCTCTATACCAGAGTAAGTTTATACCTGGCTTTATTTGAAGTTTTCACAGATTGCCTTTGATTTGCCTCGCATTCCAACTTAATGTCTGCTTAATGTAAAGCTGTTCTTTCCCTTCTAACTTTGTGAAGATTTCCAAATTGGTAGTTAATTTTTATTTTTAATCATATTTTCTCAAAAGGTAAATGAAAAGTTATATTAAAAACAAAACAAGGAATTTAAGTTTTCCACTTGGAAGACAGAGCTGAAAGAACATCATTCCATCCTTTGAAGAAAAACAAAATTGGGCTGTTCATATTTACCACTTTTCTCATATCCTTAAGTGAGTCACAACACCAAACCAACTAGTCCAAGATCTACAAAAGAATGCAGGAAGAGTTGCTATCAGATTGGTAAATAACAAGTAGAAGCTGCTAAGAGAGTGCAGAGCCCCACCTCTCTCTTGGGACCTAACCTTTCCATCAGTCTCTTGGTGACCTACGACAAATCTGTGAATGCAGACTCACTGATTGAAAGGAGACCTGAAAGGGCAAAACATACTGTCAAAAAATGATAAGAGAAGCCACAGACAGAACAAGCCTATTTGTCAATCATATATCTGGCCAAATATTTCTTTCTAGAATGCATAAATAACTTTAAAACTCATCCATGAAGAATATAGATTGCATAAAATTATGAGCCAAAGTTTGAACATACACTTATTCAAAAAAGACATATTAGCCAGTAAGTAGATGGTTCAACATCTATAATCATTAGGCAGTTTCAAACTAGAGTTATAATTAAATAATAGTATATGTTTATTAGAAAGCCTAAAAAATGTTGTTGGTAAAGATGTGGAGTAGCCAGGCATTGTGGTGTATGCCTGTATTCTCAGCATATGGGAAACTGAGGCAAGAGGGTCGCCATGAGTTCGAGGCCAGCCTGAACTGCATAGCAAGACCCTGTCTCAAAAATAAAAAACAAACAAACAAAAAAAAAACACAGAGTAATTGGGACATGCATTGCACAATGGTATAGTCACTTTAGAAAGCTGAAATAGTTTTTTGGTTTCTTAAAGAGGTAAACATAAAAAAGGTAAACATACATATGCTGTGTGACCCAGAAATCCCACTTCTGCACAAAGGAGAGAAAAATAGTATTCACATAGAAAACTATACACAAATGTATAGAGTAGCTTTGCTTATAATCAATAGACACTAGAAATAATCCAAATGTCCTTCAACTGGTGAATGCAAAATCAAACTGTAATATATCTACAAAGTAAAACACTATTTAGCTTTAGGGCCTTTATTCTTCACCCTTTAAACCTTTTTTTTTTGAGAGATTGTGTCACTAAATTGCTATTTTGCCCAGGTTGGGATCAAAATTGTGATCCACTGTCCTCAAACTCCCAGAGTCCTGGGATTACAGCCATACATGGGAATATGACTATCTGAGAATGAACAGCACTGGGATGAACCCTCCAAGTCACAATAACTTGGTTAACCATCTCAAACGTGTTTTATCCAGTGAAGGAAACTAGAACAAAAGATTTATAAATGAATGATTCCATTTATATGCCTTTCTGGTAATGAAAAGCTACAAAAATGGAAAATATTTCAATAGTTGCAGTGTTCAATGTGAGAGAAAGAGATAACTACAAAGAAAAAGTATGAAGACATTTTTTAAATTAATAGAACTATATTGTGTCATGCTTTTGGTTGTACATGACAACTTGTATTCTTCCCAAAGGTCATAAGTTGTACAGCACACTGATTTGTACAGAATATAACCTAAAAAGTATTTTAAAAAGAATAAAACATAATTTTATAATTTTTCATCTCTTTCTAATGAATCTTAACTATGGCAAATAGTGTCATATCACAGTTGCAGATATATCAAGCATAATTTATTTTGTATCAAAAATGCATCAAACAGAAGCCATAATATTTTAAAGTTCAGAACAAAATGTGAAAATAGCAGAGTATATTCATAACTAATTTATTAGGTGTATCCCATTAAAGGGAAGTAGGATCATATTAGAAATACCACGTTTACCTCCAGTCTCCTTAAACTAGGAATGCAATAAGGGAGATTAAAATGTCACACAGAAGGCACAGAAATAGTTCAGGGCTGTGGGTATGATTTATAAAGACAGATTAGTCAGAGTTGTCTTGGAGAGTTAAACAAATAAAAGTATAAGACCACAGTATGGTACAGATATTTGAAATAGAAAGGAATAGATTGACTCCAGTAAGCTGTTTTAGTCACTATGTTAACTAGTTAGAAAAATGAGAGGTTTATCAATGAAATTTAGGGGATTATTCTATAAGCAATTCAAGTAAAGTTTCTTTACATATTGGAACTTGAACTATAGAATTAACTGTCAAGATGTCATATATCCCTTTACAATAGCACAACCCAAAATGAAATACTTAGCAATCAACCTAACAAAAGAAGGAAAAGATCTATATATTGAAAACTACAGTACTCTGAAAAAGGAGATTGAGTGAGATATCAGAAAATAGAAAGATATTCCTTGGTCATGCATAGGAAGAACCAAAATAGTGAAAATGGCCTGACTCCCAAAACTGTTGTACAAATTTAAAGCAATCCCAACCAAAATACCATTTGTATACCTCACAGAACTAGAGAAATTATTCCTAAAATTCATTAGGGACCAAAAGAGACCTACAATAGCAAAAGCAATTTTGGACAACAAAGGCAAGTCAGGAGGCATCACACTCCCTGAACTGAAATTGCTGTACAAAGCTATTGTGATAAAATCAGCATGGTACTGACAAAAAGCAGACCTAAGGATCAGTGAAACGGAATAAAGAATGCAGACACAACTCCAAACACACTTAAGCACTTTATCTTTCCAAAGGAGCCAAACATATTTACTGGAAGAAAGATAGTCTCAATCGTTCTGGAAAAACTGGGTTTTCACGTGCTGAAGACTAAAACCAGACCCATGCCTATCACTATGCCCTAAATTAAGGCAAAATGGATCAAAGATCTAAATGATAAAACAGAAACACTAAATAGAAAAATGGAAGAGAAAATAGGTAGAAATTTGAAGGCATAAGTGTAGGCAGAGACTTCATGAACAAAACCTAGACCACAAGGGAAATGCTACAAAGAATTATCAAATGGGATCTCATCTTATTATAAAAAAGAAAATCTTTTGCATAGCAAAAGAAACCACCAACAAAGTACAAAGACATTCTTCAGAGTGGGAAAAATTGTAGACAATTGTCTGTCAGAAAAAGGACATATCTAGAACATATAAAGAATTGGAAAAAATCAAAACATTACCCAAATTCAAAGACCCAATCAAAAAATGGGCATCTGAGATGAATGAATACACATTTTTCAGATGAAGAAATAAAAATGACAAATAAATATATGAAAAAATGTTCAAAGTCATTTGTCATTTGAGAGATGTAAATTAAAGCAACACAGACATTGCATCTCACTCCAGAAAGAATGGCTGCCATCAAGAAAACCAGTAACAAATGCTGGTGGGGCTGTGGAGAAAAAAAGAAACCTCTACTGTTAGTAGGAGTGTGGAGATTTCTAAAAAACTAGGAATAGAGGTCCTATTAGACTCAGTTATTTCACTTCTGGATATCTTCCTAAAAGAATTAAAAACACCATACCACAGCGATATATGTGCTCCATGTTTATAGCAGCTCGATTTGTAATAGTTAATTCTTGGAAACAATCCAAATACCCAGCAACTTAGGAATGGATAAAAAAGTTATGGTTTTTAAAATATATATAATAGAATACTACTCAGCCATAAAAAGATAAACTTGAGACTGTAATAGGTAAATAGATGCAACCGTAAGTGAAATAAATCAGATTCACTTGTGTAAAAATCATATAGTTTCACTAGTGTGAGAATCTGAAAAAGTAAAGAAGATCCAAATTGTACAGTAGATATTGTGAGTAGGGAAGAAACTGTTCAGAGGAAAAGGTAAACTGATGGGAGAAAAGGGAAAGGAAGAATGGGAAAAGGGGACACACACACACACACACAAGACAGTTATGCAGCTGGTTTCTCTTGGTTCATTGAGGGAAAAGTTTTGTGCTAGTAACTTTCTGAACAATGTTTCATGCCTCTCAACAACTACTGTGAATATAACAATATGCAATGTTTTGATTATTGTTACTCTTACACTAACCTGTTTTGAAACTCTGTTTTATTGCTATTTTTTACTTTTTTCTGTTTAAAATTTTAAGAAAAGAATTTGTATATGAGAAGAAAAAAACTAGATAAATATGTATTTATTAGAGTATGGACTTAAAAGGGAGTTTTATTGATCAATGATATACTAATTCAGTTATTTGAAATAGGGCAGTGGAAATTAGAATTCAGTTTACAGCACCTTTCAGACTGATGGAGACTGTAGAGAAGGTAGGTAGACAAAGGGTGGGTTTATTCAGCACATAACAAAGGTTTGTAAAAGAGTCAGCTCTTTGATTTATGTAAACATCATAGTTGAAAGTGACAAAGAGAACAGATGAATTCTCCCTTCAAATGTAAAATTTAAGCAAGTTTTTTGCTTCAGGCAATTCAGTTTTGAATTGTATTTTTTAATGAAGAAAAAGTCAACATACTTAAATTTAAAATTCCCTAATTTCACTCAAATTATTCCCCCACAAAAATCAAAGAGCTATTTTGATGAGGCTATTGTGCTTTTCTAATTTGTCATACATTTTCACAAATTTTGTTTCCTTAATCTAAGTGTTGAAGGTCTCTTAATACAACTCCATTTGCCTGTTTTTTTTTTGATGGCATAAAACTTACTTATTAAAGCCCTCTCAAACATTACTGAGGAATTAAAATTAGTACAACAGCCAAGAGACCATTTTTCAAGAAAAATATCTGCTCTTTCAGTTTGTGGGAGAGGCAGATGCATTAAAATATATTAAATAATACAAAAACAATTTCTAATAGAATGAAGTATCTCTATAGCCCAGATGGGAAAAAGCATTCTTCTCACTGAATAATACAACCTTAAACTGGATAGTATATGTCACACGTATGAAAAGTCTGTAATATGAAAAAGTTGAAGAAAAGTACTCAGAACTCTAGTTTTCACTGGAAAATATTGTTGTCCCTCCAAACGACAGCTCAGTCTTCAGTTACTTCCTTTTATGAAAGTAAGTCTACCTCTTTGATTTTTTCATTATTTAGCAAATGCCCCGCTAGATATCTTCCATGAGTCAAACTCCATTTAAAATACAGTGGATACGATAATGCATAAGAAAGACAGTCTTTTCCCTCATGGAAATCACTTAACTAGAGAAATTCAATTATAGACATGTGAATGCATAAATAAAATTAGATACTTTGCAGAGCTATGTGTAAAGTTGTAAGTAGAATTTTAGTTGCTTTATACAAAAGGTCTGATCGAGTTAGGATTTAGAATACCAATTTCTCCTTTCCTTTCAACTTTCCACCTTATCTCCTTTGATTTCTATATCCCACACTTGCCCTCACTTTTCTCCCTTGTATTTATTTACTGTATTTTTTTATGCTTGTGTGTAATGTCTTCTGTTCCTGCTTCCCCAAGTAGAACATTCTTTTGTAATTTTTTGTTTTACTTTTGAGGATAACTAAAACACCAGTTTAGTTTTAGTTACAAAACCAGTTCAAACATGCAGTTTCTACACTTGAAAGATCCTTTTAGCTGTGGGTTTGAACTTACCTTGGCTACTTATTGTAATACATTCATTATCAACCTCCATTATTAAAATAAATACTGTCTCAGAGATTAGAATCAATATATGGCTCAAGAGATTCTGATATGACCAATATTCTGATATGACCAATATTCTGATATGACCAATATTCTGCTAGGACAAAAGGCTGTGTGTGTGCCTTTCAAATATCTTTTTCTATTCATGGCTGTAGCTGTTCCCTGGAAATGTGGCAAATGAATTCCAGTTCCTGTTAACAACATAGTTGTATTTTGATTTTTTGTCATGCAAAGTATCTTCAATTAAAAGAATCCACCAAGCAAAACTGCAGGTTACAACAAAAGAGAATCTATACTTAAGTGATAAGATATCATACTTTGTTTCAGAGATAGCCTTTGTTTAACCCACTGCATCAGTCTCAGATAATCGTACATTATCGTAGTCCTCTCTAGGACTCTTCAAGACATGAATCACCATAGCAACTTTTCCTAAATAAAAATACCATGGTAGCAATTCTAGGGAGAAGTCTTAGGTGCTGACTTCACCTCTATTATCCCTCCACCAAGATTATCTAAGGTATCCAGTCATTAAACAGGTATAATCATTTATAGACATTCAAATTAGTGTCTAAACAGGTTAGCTGGTTAATCGTGATTTGCAGCACTGATATCTATATTCAAGCCAAATTCTAGTTTGTTCTTCCCATAGTTAATGTTAAATTCTCTACCTCATCTTCAATGTACTCTCACTCAAATCTGGACACATACCTATACTTTTTCCTGATAAATTTTCTCTAGTAACCCATGTTGTTGTGCTCCTTCCAAATTCTACTTGAAACATATCTCTTTTATGGATTCTATTTAGGATCCCTCATTCATATTATTTAAGTCTATCTCTCTATCTCTCTGCTAGTCTCTGTCTCTTTCTCTGCCTCTCTCTCTCTCTAAATTTTCTACCTTATTTATCTTACATACAACACTTATTTATTTCTTAGGACAGCTGCATGCAATTGGTAAATGTGCATGCTTATATATTCCTGTCAATTTATCTTAAAGACATTTTTCTGTATATCCCTTGTCGCTTACTGATTGATATGCCTGGCAGATGGCATTTTTTAGAAGTATCATCAACTGTTCAAAATATGCTGACATCTCCAGTAGTAAATAATGCAAGACAGTCATGGTTTAGAAAGCACAGCTCCTGCTTTTACATGAAAAGAAAAATGATAAACTTCTAAGAGCACGATAAGATAGTCTTTTATTCAGTGTGCTCCAGAAAAAAGTTTCCACCACTCTTAAAAAAATTTGTACAGACTAGTATTCTTTCCTTTATTTTATGTATATTAAGTGTGTGTATGTTACAATTACTATCCAGGTCTCTCTGAACGTCCTTATGAAATTCACATTCTTTGTGTAGACAACAAATACAAAAAAAGATAATTTAGAGAAAATGAGATAATTTTGATAATGATAAATAAGAACTGAGAGTTAGCAAGCTAGGTATGCATAAGTGATGAGCATGTTGGAGGCAGTGATGTCTGATGGATTGTACTGATGTTCTCTGTATCTCTTTGACCTACCTCTGAATTTACCTGTACCTGTGGCAGACCACCATTTAAAATCTCAAGCATTTACACATTCTATTGTTTTGTCTGAGAGTCTTCTTTGTCACTATAGGAGCATGCTTGACTAGGCACAACTCAGGAGCGTAGGAGATGAACCACTGACCAGTGGGAAATGAGAGTTAATATACAAATACCATCACCTGCTCTGATGGGACACGTATGATGTGTGTTTCATATTTTCTTAGACTTTCCCGGAATGATTTTGCCCTAGTTGCTCAAAGCAGCAGCTTGCCTTTTTTTTTTTAACCTACTGCTTAAGGTGTATCTAATATGCTTTTTTCCCCACTTCACTGGGTCCTTTTCCCTACTCTCCCATTTATGTTTCTTAGCATCACAGCCTAAATCAAATCTCTGTACTCAAATCCTTATCTAAATGTTTGATATTTGGAGAAAAGTAACTAAGATAATAGGAAGGGGATACTGAACAATTTAGCTGACTGATTAAGAACCACTAAGGCAACAGTCTTAGTAAGAGTTTAAATGACAAGAAGTTGCCATCCATGAGAAGCTAAGGGGGAATTGAATTCCTGGTGGAAACAAGAACAATTCCAAAAGCCTTCAGGTTAGAATGAACTGTCCATATTCAATGAAGAGCACAAAACCATACTGCCTAGAGTAGATTAAGTGAAAAGTAGTAGGAAATGTGGTCAAAGGAACAAGTAAAAGATAAATTTCATGGGACTGTGCAGAAGTCCTGAGATTAGAATTATAACTGCAACCAATCTTTGTTAAATTGTAAGCAATCGAGTAATGCAAGTTAATTTTTAAATAACTTTGTCCATTTGGGGACAGAAAACAAATTTAGGAGATGAGACTTACAAACTTTATCTAGGAGAGAAGCAAGAAGACTAGTTATGAAATATTGCACTAAACTAGGTGAGAGAAAATATGTGTGTAGGAATGGAGATACAAAAATGCTTACACTAAACATATATTATGCACAAAGAACACACTGGATTCACTGATGAATTAGATGGAGGGGCTGTAAGGAAAGAAGCTAAATTCCATTAAATAGAAAAATAACTAAAATGATGGGATAAGGGTCATAAATTTAGAAGTCAATAGCATTGAACAATTCAAACACAGTAACCCAGATATGATACTCAGCAGTAGAAAACACAATACTATTCCAGTTAAACTTAATTGGATTAAAATATTTCTGAAAATGTTATTGGATCATATAGGCACTATATTCAACAACAAATTATAGCTGAATGTGCTATTAGGAAGTGGGGCCCTGTTGGCAGAGGTAGGTCACTGGGTGTGTGTCTTTGGAGGCTGCATCCCTCATTGACTATTTTCCATTCTCTGTTTCCCAGCCACCATTTAGTGAGCATCTTTGCTCCACTAAGCACTTTCAACATGGTGTTTCTGCTTTGGAGTCAACTAACCATGGACTGAACCCTCTAAAACCATGAGTCAAATTAAACCTCCTCTCTTTTAAATAGCAGGTATCAGGTATAAACTGCCCATGAGTCAAATTAAAGCTCTCCTCTTTTAAATTGTAGGTATCAGAAGTTTTGTTCCAGTACAGGAAAGCTGATTAGTTCAAGTATCTAGAAAAAGTGCTCAAAAGTAAAAATAAGTATGAAGCAAACTCTGATGTCAAAGTCAGCAGAGTAGATAAAAGACAAGAACAGTAATCTCATGTATGGTGAAATAATATGCCTCAGGAAGCATCAGTGGCTGTCGTATGGAATGATGCTGAAAGCACAAATGAGAGTTAAAATTCAACTATTCTGTTTATCACTTTTTGTATCACTTAGAGAAGAAATAAGAATTATTTGGTAGGAAAAGTGAATTACCATACACTGAAGAGAAAAATGAATTTTTTTTTTTTGGCAGTACCGGGGATAGAACTCATGACCTTGCACTTGCCAGGCAGGTGCTTATGCCACTGAGCTAAATCCCCGGCCCAAAAAATGAAGTTTTAAGATGTCAAAAATGAGAATAGAGAGATAGTTTTTGAAAACTTTTCTTAACAAAACAGAGGCATAAAAGCAAGAGGTAGATAGATGGGTTACGTGGAATCAGTACTACTATGCCATAGAAAATGGTAGTTGTTTGAAACTGACTTTGCTCTTTCTGATCATAGGGAGTTTTTCTTTGAATTTTCCTCGCAGTTAAGTTTACATCATGGAACTGCATCTGTACAATGGGATATTGGTAGAAGTTATGTATACCATTTATAGGCATGGAACTTTAAAAATATTTCATGTGATCATTTTCTTATATTTTCCTTTTCAATGACAAATTCAAAAGTCATTTATTCTGGATGTAAAATCACAAAATGGAAGAAACTCTAGGTTGTTGGATCAGTCTTGAGAAAGCCACCAAGAAAATTCAAGCTCTCCATGTTGGATTTTGATATAAAAAAACAAATAAAATGTTGTGTTTTGTCACTGAGTAATCTAAGTTCCTTTTCTACTTTGTCTGAGGGAAACCTATCTGGATTCATGATGCCCAATATTTATAAGATGATGGATAAAATATCACTTTGAATATTTTAGGAAATCCATGGTAGGACACATTTGATATTATAGGAGAGTATCTAATTACAACAGTGTACTCCTTATCTTTGAGAAGATATGTTCTGAAATCAGAATGGCAAATTTGGAAGTGGCCCCTAACAGTAGAGATGCTTCAGAGGAGGAAATGCAGTGTAAGTACAAGAGAAGTTACAGTAATAGATTTGGGTAAAGGAAGCTAAGAAAGTCTTTTCATCCATTGCTTCTATTTGACTATAATGTGATAAAAATATAGGGAGGGGAAAGATGAAGGGAGGGAGATAGAAAGAGAAAGGAGCGTTGTGGGGGGAAGACACTAACTATTTAAAAATAGTGAGCAAATTGAAAACAAGTATTTTGAGAACTGGAAATCAAGAAGGTAAAAGTTACTTGGCAGTGTTGCATGTATTTGAAATATGTGACCACAAATGTAAAATCTTTCCAAGTAGAATATTTGTGAATATTTTTCATGCTCATGGCTGAAAACTTAGAGTATTTGGATAGTTGAATTTAGTCATGCATGCATAATGGAGAAATAGTAGAGTGAGGATATTCCAGGTAATTGCAGTGGAATAATTTTAATGATATATTAAGGAAAGGTGGCTGAATAACAGAGGGATGTAGATATTCATATGCAGTGGATATTCATTGGAAATGAGAGGTTTCCACAGACAGTTGCTTAATGAAGAGTATTTATATAGCTGGGCGTGGTGGCACATGCCTGCAGTTCCACCTACACCTAAAGCCCAGGCAGGAGAGTTGTAAGTCTGAGGCCAGCCCGGCAGCTTATTGAGGTGCTGTTTCAAACTGAAAAGTTTTTAAAAATTGCTGTGGATGTAGCTCAGTGGTAGAACACTTCCTGGTGTGTGTGAGGCTTTGGAATCAATCTCCATTAATGGAAAAAATGCTAATGTAAGTGATTCAGAAGTATAAGAGATAGTGGCCAGAATGTAGAATGCTTCTAATTGTAAGTTTAATAAGTTATTTATTAATAATTAAAAGATCAAATGTATTGTGCAATAAAATATAGTGTTTTCCATATGGTAGTTCTGGGGAAAATATCTCTCATGCTCATAGCAGAAAGATATTGCTACTTCTGAGCAACTCTTATTATTGTTTTATGGATACTGGGAATTATGTGAGTAAAGGAGAAAGTTATACACATGACAGAGACACGAAATACATGATATACTGAGGAAATAATAAATATTAGAAAAAGACAAAGACATAACTTCATTTGGTATCCACTTTATTAGGTCAGCAACAGTTGGAGAAAATAACTGTTAGGTTTAGGGTATGAGCTGTAATAGGAAAACAAGTGTGGTGAGGATGATACAACTCAAATAATGCTTCTTACACAATTAGTAAGACTTCATTAGGAAAGAGCACAAACAATTCACACCACACTGCACTGTCTTCATCAAAGAAAGAAAACGTACAGATATAAATGCTCACTGATTAGATGACATGTAAACATCATACACACTCTAAAGCCCAGATTTAGGGTAACTGAATTGCCAAGCGTATCTAGCACTTAATAAACAATAGCAACCTGGTACTAGTACTGAAATCAAAAGCAAATAATGAAAGTACTCTTTGTTTACATTGTGGAAACAAATACAGTTAGTCTCCAGTCTATGAATGAGTTTGTTCTGAGACGATATTTGTGAGCTGGATTCCTTTGTAAATCCGAAAGAGTATTATATACCCTTAACACAAAAATACAGTACATCTCTTACTTACAAACCTTCAGGTTGCAAACTTTCACAGATATGAATGGAGCTCACAGTATGAACATTCATAGATATGAACAAATTTCAGAAACTGCTCACTTGTCTGCTGGATATTATCACAGTTATGCTACTGTGTGTTTTCTGTAGAGTGCATGGTTTTCTTTTACGTTTTACATTTTACTGTACCAGGTCTGTTTCAATGCCGATTGTTTGAATGAAATCTAAAAAAAATGTCAAGTTTGAGAACTATGATATATATAATAAAAATATAATAAAAGCAAAGGAATCAAACATTTGAAAATGTAAAAAATGAAGTATAATTTTGTGTAATTGCAAGAAAATACTGATATCTGAAGATTTGACAGTGAGATAATAGAGTTAGCCAGAAAGTGGACAGGGTAAGTTGCAGCAGCAAAGATTAGGAAGCTAAAGTTCATAAAGTCATAAAGGTGTAATTAAAATTATGAGAAGTATATCACCTAATAATAGGGAAAGGACAAAGTCATAATTCTAAAGTTATAGAAACAATAATGTTGGAGACATACCTGAGGTTCTCTTCAAAAACCTAACAGGGAAAGAATGATATATAAATTGTCTTAGTTTTGGCCAATGTATCAAAATGCCACACACATTGGTTGAGCTATAAACCACCGAAATGTATTTTTCATGGCTTTGGAGACTGAGAGTCTGCAATTAGCATGCCAGCTTGACATAGTTCTATTAAGGACCATATTTCAGGATGCAGATTGGCATCTTCTTACTGTATCCTCATGTGGCAGGAAGCAGAATGACTGTATCCTCACTCTTCCAAAGGCACTAATCAGATTCATGATTTTGTTTGTATATGTTTGCAGTTCATGTAGTTTACAACTGTGTTTGGGAAGAGTTACACTGTATGTGTTAAAACAACTTTCTTATTTCTTTTTTTAATCCTCTTCCCTCTCCCTCCCTCCTCCAATTCCCCTACCCCATTTTTCATTCTTGTTGATATTAACTGTCTTAGCTCATGTTACAGCATGCAGTATTTACATTAATTGGGATTATTAGGTTCTCTGTATGTGGCACATTTTTATTCTTCTTATTTTCCCTTCCCTTCATCCTCATCCCTTGCCCTTGTTCCCTTGGACCACTTCCCTATTGTAAGAGATCCATTCCCTTGTCCCTCTTTGATTTGTCCTTTATCATATTTTTTTGTTTGTAGTTTGCCTCATTCAAATGGGAGATGCAATACAGTATTTAAGCTTGTATGTCTGGCTTGTTTCACTCAACATTATATTTTCCAGGTGCACTTATTTTCCTATAAATGTCCCAAATGTGTCATTACTTATAGTTGTGCTATATATATATATATATATATATATATATATATATATTATATATCTCACATTTTTCTTATCCAGTCATCTGTGGATGGGCATACAGGCTATTTTCAGGATTTATCTCTTATGAATTATGCTGCTACAAACATTGGTATGCATGTATGGCTTCACTATGATGTCTTAAACACTTTGATGAAGATATCTAGCAGAGGAATAGCTGAGTCATAAGGAATTTCCAATTTCTATTTTTGGAGCAATCTCCATACTGATTTGCATAATTGTGTTAGTTTACATTCTACCAACAATGAAGAAGGGTCCCTTTTTCTCCACAACCACATCAGCATTCTATGGTTTGATGTCCTAATAATTGTCCTTCTCTCTAGTGTATGGTGGAATCTTAGTGTCATTTAAATTTGCATTTTTCAAATGACTAGAGATGTTGAACTTTTTTTTCATGTATTTGGTGACTATACATATTCATTTCTGTTGGAGGGCCACACTTCTATGACTTCATCTAATTTTAATTATCATTCAAATCATAACACTGGAGGATGTAAATGCAATATACAAATTTTGGTGAAATAGAAACATTTAGTCCATATAATAAATAATAAATTAAAAATGTGCAAGAAAGAAAAAAAATCCAACATACAAAATGAACACGTGATAAAAAACAGAAAAATTAAATACTGCAGTAATATGAAAACAAGCTGAATTCTGGATGTGAATCAAGATACAGAACTATATGTGTAAATCTAGGGTTTGCCCTTTCTAGAAAAAAATTTTTGAAAAGATAAATAACTCCAGCTATTGGATTTAAATGCATAATTTTAAATTATTTTAAAAATATCTGTAATCATTCAGGCAGAAAAAATAAATTAAGAAGAGCAAAAACCCCCACAAATTTTGTGAAAGAAAAAAAAACACCTTATTAATCTCTGTCTTGTTCGTTTTAATTAAAATGTAGAAATTAAGTAAATAATCTGTAGAATTTTAGATATAAAAAGGAATCTTATTCCTAGAAGAGATTTTGTTTATAGGTTAAATATTCTATGTGTAGGTCTTAGAAATACAGAAAATGTAACCATGAAAGAATATTTTGAGTTGAAAAAGATAACTCAAGATATGTAGAGGCTGCTTGAAATGATAAAAAATTAGTAAAAATTCATTATAAATAATTATTATAAATGTGAATACATATTTAAATCTTTGCAGGATAAATATAAATAAAATAATGTTTAAAAGTAAGATACATTACACCACCGAAATGCAGAGAAAATGCATCAATTTTATTTTGTCATTGGGTATGGAAGAATATCAGAAAGTACCATTTAAATCTCAGTGCTGTCAAATAAAGAAATAAGAACTCATTTTATCCCAGATTTTAACTAATATGAATAAAACTCCTGTGATAACTCTTGCACACATGTGATGTATACTTAAAGACTTATTACTGTTGCATATGTCAGGAGTTAAATCAGTTGATGTATGACTTAGTAATTACTGTCTGGTATTTATCCCAAAAATGTACAAATTGAAATCATCACAAGCAATGTAAGTGTTCTAATATCTCAATATCTTTGCAAAAATGTGATAATGTCAAAGAGTTTATTCATATAAATGTCATTCAAATATAGAATTTTTAGAAAAATATTTTTTCTTCTAAATAACAGAAAAAAAATGCAAAATAACAGAGAAAAAATAACAGGAAAAAACATGCCACTTAGTCCAGCAGAAAAAGATGTAAAGGAAAACAGTACACCAGAAAAAGAGCAAACCAGAATAGCAACAAAGAAAAATAAATAAAAATACCATAGCTAAAATAATAATAATAGTAATAATAATGACAATAATTAGTAAAATACTTAAAATAACAGCCCTTCAATGATTTGTTAGGTACAATACATAACTCTACTCATGCTTTGCAATTTTTCTATGGAGCAAGTATTGATGACTTTATCTTTATGGTTAACTACTAGTTATGCCTGCATTTATTTGCTCCATTTTTAGGAAACATATTCTTAATTGTGACATTAGAAAAATAGGTTAATGAACAAAATTAAAAAAAATTTAAAAACCAGAGAGTGGGCTTTCTGTGAAAATGGGTATCAAGGCACAGATTCAATACACAACTGCAGGAGTTGTTTGGGAGACCGAAGTCTGATGCAGTGTGTGCACAACCAAAGCAGAGCAAACGCTGCAATGAAACCATGAAATATCCATTGGGAATTCGGATTTTGATTATTCGTTCTGCTCAGTGTCATCAATTGTAGCAATTGATTACTGTGATAGAAAATCACTCTTTTCAGGAAATTTTAAATTATTATGCTCCACGCCTTCTAATGTTTGTGTGAGTGTAGCTAATATAAATTAATAATGTAATAGAAAAACAGAATTAGCTGCATACTGAGCTTATAAAAGGTTGTCTACAACTCTAAATTAGAATTTAATTGAAACTCGTGTTTTTCAGGTGCTCTTCTACTATCACAAGTACTTGAAAATTTGTTATATTCAATAATGTAAATAGGAATTTTATATGTCACTTGCATTTCAAATTTAAACACTATTGAATTTAAAGAGATTTTATTTATTTATTTATTTGGTACTGGGGATCGAACTCGTGATCGCATGCTTGCAAGGCAGGCGCTTATGCCTCTGAGCTAAATCCCTGGCCTTTTAAAGGGAATTTTTAAAAAAATTATTTTAAAGAGAATAAAACAAAAGAGGACAGATCTAAGCAGATCAGAACAGAACAATGTAAGCAACACAGTACTTCACAACAAGACAATTGGATATTAACAGTAGCTATCATAATGTCTCTTTCTTTGAGTTTAGCTTTACACACAGTAATGTCAAACATAACAAAATAGAATAAAACCACTCAAGAAAATGAAAATATTACAAGGCATTCTGAACTAAATAACTGAAGATGAACAATGGCTACTATATTTTCTCATTTTCCATAAAAATTTGTTTATACTATCATACATATTTAAATCCAATAAGACACAACCTGAGAGAACCAATGGTAATAGAAAAACAAAAGCATGGCAGGACTTCAGAGTTAGATGATTTTAAATCAACAATGGCTGCCATATTGTCTTTTCTTCAAAGTAACTATTCATACCATCACATATATTAAGATCAAACAATACACAATAAAACCATTCCAAACGATGAATGAAAACATAAGACTTCAAAGCAATATAATGGTTAACCACGATTACCATAAAATCTTGTGTACTCTTACCATTTCTTACACTGGGGAGACTATACGGTATTTATACATGTGAGTTTGATTTATTTCACTTATGAGTATGGATTCAAGTTGCATCCATTTATTTATAAATATCTCAATGTGATCATTCTTTATAGCTGAGTAGTACTCTATTGTATAAAAGTACCACATTTTTTATCCATTCCTCAGTTGAAGGGAACTTAGGTAGTTTCCAAAACGTGGCTATTACAAATTGTGCTGCTATAAACATGGGTGCACATATATCATTGTGGTAAGATGTTTTCAGTTCTTCTTGAAACATGCCTAAGAGTGAAATAGCTGGGTCAAATGGGACTTCCAGCCCCATCTTTTTGAGCAATCTCCAGATTGACCTCCACAGTGGTTGCACCAGTCTACACTCCCACCAAAAGTGCAGAGGAGTTCCTCTTTCCCCACAGCCTCTCCAACATTTGTTGTTGGTGGTTTTCTTGAACCTGGCCATTCTTTCTGGAGTGAGATGAAATCTCAGTGTGGTTTTAGTTTGCATTTCTCTAATGACCAATGATGATGAACATTTTCTCATGTATTTATTTGCCATTCGTATTTCTTCATCTGAGAACAGTGTGTTCATCTTGGATGCCCATTTTTGGATTGGGTCTTTGAATTTCGGGGGTCTGATTTTTTTTTCCAATTCTTTATAAGTTCTAGACATAAGTCCGTTGTCTGAGGGACAGTTTACTAAGATTTTTTCTCAGTTTGTGGGTTTTCTTTTCACTATGCTGGATATTCTTTCAACATGCAGAAACTCTTTAGTAAGCTGTGATCCCAGTTATTGATTCTGGGAAGGATTTCCCATGCAGTTTGGTTCTTGTTCATGAATTCTCTACCCCTGTGTCTTCAAGATTTTTACCTACTTTGTCTTCTAACAGATTTAGTGTTTCTGTTTTAATATTTATTTAGATCTTTGATCCATTTAGATTTTAGTTTAGTACATGGTAACAGGCATTTTCTAATTTTAGTTTTCAGCATATGAATTGCCAGTTTTTCCAGCACCATTTTTTAAAGAGAGTATCATTCTTCCAGTGAACATGCTTGGCCCCTTTATCAAAGATAAGATGGTTGAGTGTGTTCGTGGTTGTATCTTCTAGTCTATTCCATTGATCTTCATGTCTGTTTTTATTCCAATACCATGTTGATTTTATTACGGTAGCTTTGCAGTGTAACGTCAAGTCAGGGTTTGTAATGCCTCCTGCCTTGGCTTTGTTGCTTAGAATTGCCATTGCTATTCTAGGTCTCTTCTGATTTCAGATGAATTTTAGAAGTGATTTATCTAGATCTATGAGGTATGTTAGTGGTGTTTTCATTGGGATTGCATTGAATCTGTATAACAATTTTGGGAGAATGGCCATTTTCACAATATTTGTTCTTCTTATCCATGAACAAGGGATGTCTTTCCATTTCTGGGTTCCTCTTTGATTTCTTTTTCAGGGCATTATAATTTTCCCTGTATAGTTCTTTTACTTCTTTTGTTAGATTAATTCCTAAGTATTCCATTTTTTGGATGCTAGTGTGAAGGGTGTGGCGTCTCTTATTTCTTTCTTGGTGATTTTGTTGTTAGTGTATAAGAATGCTATTGATTTTTGAAAATTGACTTTGTATCCACCTACATTACTGAATTTATTTATTATATCTAGGAGTCTTTCAATGGAATTTTGGGCATCTTCTATATAGAGTATTATGTAATCTGCAAATAATGATAATTTAACTTCCTCTTTTCCTATCTTTACTTCTTTTATTTCTCTCTCTTGGCTAATTGCTCTGGCTAGTACTATGTTGAATAAGAGTGGTGATAAGGGACATCCTTGTCTTGTGCCTGATTTCAAGGTAAAGGTTTTCAGTTTTTGGCCATTTAATATGACACTTGTTGTTGGATTGTCATACATGACCTTTATCAGATTGAGGTAAAGACCATCTATTCCAATTCTCTGTAAGGTTCTTTTCATGAATGGGGGTTGGATCTTATCAAAAGCATTTTTGGCATCTATAGAAATTTCCATGTGAATCTTACTTTTGGCTCTATTGATATGGCAGATTACATTTATTGATTTATGTATGTTGAACCATCCTTGTGTGCCTGGGATGAATCCCACTTGGTCATGGTGTAAAATCTTCTTGACAATTTGCTGCATCCTGCTTGCCAATATTTTATTGAGAATTTTTGCATCTACGTTCGTTAGGGAGATTGGCCTGTAGTTCTCTGTTTTAGTTGGGTCTTTCTCAGGTTTTGGTACTAGCATGATATTTGCTTCCAGGAATGACTTAGGGAGAATTGCTTCCCTTTCAATTTCATTGAACAGTTTGAGGAGTGTTGGCAATAATCCCTTTTTTGTATCATAGAATTTCGCAGTGAATCCATAAGGGTCTGGGCTCTTCTTTTTTGGTAGGGACTTGATTACATTTTTGATTTCATTAATAGAAATTGGGTTATTCTGCAGTTTTACATCTTCTTGATCCAGCTTTGCTGGTTCATATGATTCTAAGAATCTGTCCATTTCTTCCATGTTATCGAACCTATGAGAATAGAGGGCAAAATAGTTGTTGATGATCTTCTGTATTTCCACAGGGTCAGTAGTGATTTCACGTTTTTCATTGCATATTGCATGAATTTGATTCTTTTCTTTCCTTTTTTAATTAGGTTGGCTAGGGGCTTATCAATTTTATTTATTCTTTCATAGAACCAACCCTTTGATTCATTGATTCTCTGTATTGTTTTCTTAGTCTCTATTGCATTAATTTCTGCTCTGATCTTTATAATTTCCTCCCATCTTTTGGCTTTGCGCTTGGCTTGCTCTTCTTTTTCTAGCTGTTTGACATGTAATATCAGTTTGCTTATTTGTGTTCATTCTGTTTTCCTAATGTGGGAACTCAGTGAAATAAATTTTCCTCTGAGGACCACTTTCATTGCATCCCAAAGGTTCCTGTAAGTTGTATTTGTATTTTTGTTTGCTTGTAGATATTATTTAATTTCTTCTTTAATTTCCTCTGTGACCCACTGATTGCTCAAGAGTGTGTTATTCAATTTCCATGTATTTGTGAGGTTTTTGCAGTTACTTTTATCATTAATTTCTAGTTTCATGGTGCTATGATCTGATAACATGCATGGGATAATTTCAATTCTTTTGCATTCACTTAAATATGTTCTGTGGGTTAGCATATGGTCTATTTTAGAGAATGTCCCATCTACTGCTGAGAAGAATCCATATTCTGATATTGTTGGACAGAACACTCTGTATACATCTATCAAATCCATTTGTTCACAGGTGTGATTCAGTTCTGTTATTTCTTTGCTGATTGTACGTCTAGTTGATCTAACCCTTTGTGTCAATGGTGTGTTAAGGTCTCCTGTTATAATTGTGTTATTGCCTGTTTGATTTTTCATTTCTGTTAATATTTGCTTTGTGTAACTGGGTGCTCTGGAATTTGGTGCATATATATTTAAGATTGTTATAGCTTCCTCTTGAAGTTTTCCCCTTTTATGTAGTGACCTTCTTTATCTCTTCGGATCATTCTTGGTTTGACGTTCACATGGCCTGCAAACAGAATAGCTACCCCCACTTTTTTTGAGTTCCTGTTGCATGGAGTATTGTTTTCCATCCTCTGACTTTCAGTCTATGAGTTTCCTTTTGGATTAGATGGGTTTCTTGTAGACAGTTTATAGTTGGATGTTGTTTCTTGATCCATTATGCCAGTCTGTTTCTTTTAATTGGTGAATTGAGGCCATTTACATTAATAATTATAACTGTCATATATTGGTTCATTTTTGACATGCTATCTTTCTGATGTTGTATCTTAAATTTCCATTCTGTTTAATTGTCTGTCTTGCTTAGTGGATTTTTCCTATGTGTATCTAGAATGTCTTTCAGTATTTTTTGTAGGGTTGGTTTGGTGATCATCAAGTTAAAGCAACTTCATAATGTCATTCTAATTCATACAGCTTATATAAGATAGCATGCATTTTTATTCTCTACCAAAACACAAAACCTGATTTTACATTTTTAGCACTGAAAATATTTTTGTTTTTCAGATTTGTATTTTTTTAAAAACACAGATCATGTGCCCAGTGATACAGCCATGCAATCAAGCAGATACTTACAGTGCAGGAGAATGTCCAGAAAGATTTTATTTACTTGGCCATTTCACCTATTGTATTTAATACTGGTGATTGCATCTGTTTCTTTTGTTGCAAATGGAAACTTCTGAAACAGGTAAACACTTACCAGTGCATGAATATATAAATCATGTTCAATGCCAAAAACATCACTACTTGGGTAATGCCACACATTTTGCTTCTTCTTGTGACATCTTATAAATATCTGAGTTAATTTAATATATTCTTTCTGTACCTATAATATATTACTTCTAATCCTCAGCAGTAATATCTAATATACATAGTGAAACTAAATATGATTTTCTTTTGTCATTGAGAATAACAGATAGTTCTTGATAATTATGATCCATGTGTAACTCCTTCTTTCACTAGATGAGAAGAGCACATAATGTCAGATCAACTGCCGGAGCAGTTTTATGTCATCAATCTCAAACTGCTTGCCAATGTGGTTAAAGCACATATCTTCGCAGAGTAATATGTCTGTGTCATCTCATTGTCATATATACTGAATCACTTATAAAAGCAAACCAGGAAGGAAAAATTGTGTATTTTTCAACATTATATGTAATCTGAGATAAAGGCACATTTAGTGAATCTCTACTTTCATATGTGTGTGTATGCATGTACATGTTGTTTTTCAGAGGGGAATCATGTTCACTAGTGTGTACATTTAATGTACTTTTAACATAACATGATACTATATCTGTAATTTAACCTCCAAAATCCCTGCAAAAAAGAGGACTGGAAATAAATTTTTTTCTGTTGTTCCTTTAGTGAATGTTTTAAAAACACTTTTCTTGAAATTAAGCTAATGATCTCTGATTCATTATTGAAGATACAGAATCAAGTTATTATAACATAGGCATCACTGCTATATATGTTACCCTAAAATTTTTGTCATCATCAGAACTCATTTTCCTTCATTAAATTCTCCCAATTTTGCTATTTGGGAGTTTTGTTAGACATACCAGAAGACCATGTAGAATACTTAAAGCTATAGACAACATCCTTACATTACACAAGTATAAAGGCATAAGTTAAAAACAACCATATGATCATTTACACATTTTCACAAAGATTCATATTTATCAAATCATACTTCATTCTGCTTTCCACCATCACATTTTTGATATGGTATTTTCAAATTAAAAAGCAGGGTGAATTTATCATTGCAAGTAAAAGCAAGGAGAATAATCTGTACTTCACATCTTTCGGAGTAGTTGGCAAAATTGCTTTAATTTTCTGTGCAGTTTCCTCACTCAATTTTTATAAAAACTGAAGATCAAATGGCACAGCATATTTGAAACCATTTTATAAAATTGTAATAACTGTTACATTTGTAGCATAATTGTTAGTTGCTTAGTTTTAAATCTTACCAAACATTCAAAACAGAGCAAGTATCTCAAGAGGACAAGATTATTTGGAAAGCATTACTTGTAGAATTATATATCTCTTGAAATATATATTAAACAGTATAGTTTAGTTAGGATACATTACAGACGACCTCCAATCTAAGTAGCTTAACACGATGTGCAAATTTACTACTAAGTCTGGCAACTCTTCAGTTCAACAGTATTTTTTGTAGTGCTATAGTAGTCTAGGCTGATGGAAACTCTGCTAACCACTTCCTATACAATCTGGAATATGCAAAGTGCTTCATTAATAAGGAAAAAAAAAACACTGCAGAGACTCACTCTAAAAATTAAGTATTTCTGTTGAAAAATGATTCTAGACACAAGCGACTTTCACTCGTAATTCATCAGCAAGATTGTGTCACAATAGCTTTGTGTGACTGCAGATGAGTAGGGATGCATAGCCCTTTTGTGATCGTCGAAGGAAGAAAACTGAAGTGGGGATAACATTGGATGTCTTCCCTACAAACTTTGTTAATTATGATGTTTCCAATATCTCTTAAATTCAGTTTCCTTTTAGATTATTTATTATAATGATTTTTACCTTTTGTTCTATACAATTGATTAAATAGAAAAAGATGAACTTCCTGTAAGGAAAATTGTGCTCATAAGTAAAGATAAAATGCTGAATTATAAATATAATTTGAGTTTGATATTTGTTCAGTGCCATTTTATTTTATTATAATAAAAAGGCATAGGAATTCCAGTTATCTCAGGTTATTTTATTGCCACAAATAAAAATGCAAAACCTTTCTTTGCTCCTCAAAATCCCGAAACTATATCGTGTATACACTGAAACACTTAACATCTAACTGCAGACATTCACACCCCCATTTAAATAGAATAAAGTAAAAACACATTCTGAAGAGATTAAAAAATAATGTAAAAACACATTATAATAATGGCAGAGAAATGATAACACTGCAAAGTTAAAAAGTCATTCCAAGATTTCTTGCAAATGTTCATTGGACAATCACCAGATGAAAGTAAAGACAAGATCATGTTCTATGTGAAAATTATGACTAATCAATAGCATTGATGTGCACTTAGGTGTTTGCTTAAGGGAATCTATAAGTGAGAGTTGACTGTATCAGTTCAGTTATCAAAATTATATTAGCGGATAATATTTTATAAGACAAGAAATTATAACAGGTAGATAACATTTGATATTTTATGTGGCTTGTTTTTTATATTTTTGTGTATAAAGGCAGAGTGTGATTGCTGTAGATCCTTGATGTTAGCAATCAAAATCTTATTATGTTAATGTTGATTTTACAACTGTGTAACTTTAGGCTAAGTGTGGTATTGTACACTTGTAACCCAGCACTCAGGAGCTTGAGGCAGGAGAATTGCTGTGATTTTGATGTAATACCAGTCTGCATTACATAAATGAGTTTAAGGCCAGCATACAGGACATAGTGAGATCCTGTCTCAACAAAACAAAACAAAACAAAATCAAAAACAAAAAACAAACTGTCTAACTTTGGAAATAAAATGAAGATACCCTACTGTTGAGAGGCTGAGGCTTGAGGATTGCTGTGAGTCAGAGGCCAGCCTGAGGTACGAAGTGAATTCAAGGCCATCCTGTGCTGTATAGTGAAACTGTGTCTCAACAAGGCAAAAGAAAAATGATAATAGTAACAAATGAATGAACAAATAAATAAATACAAGCCCATAGCTGGGCATGGTGGTGAGTACCTGTAATCCCAGAACCCAGAAGGCTGAGGCAGGAGGATTGCTGTGTGATCGCAGCCAGTCTGGCTTGCATAGCAAGTCCAGGTCAGCCTGAACCTGAGCTACATAGAGAGATCCTGTCTGATAATAAATAAATGAATAAATAAATAAAGAAAGAAATAAGACTTTCTTTTATGGGCCCTGGAAGAACTGGGTCTTTGTTTATTCATGTTCCCAGCACAAATCAAATATTAGATATCTCCTTCACTTTATTTTTAAATATTTGACAATGCCAGATGAACTGCAAACCCCTTAAAAGTACAAACTGTATTTTATTTGTATCCTTATACATGAAGTTTCAAATAATCCCCCAAACACAATGAATGCTCCATAAACGCTGAATGAATAAATATGCAGCAAAACATATGACAATTATCAATATAATAAATCTAGTCTGAATGTATTGTGCCCAGATATAACGTGGGCTCCACTTAATAGGAATAGGTTTTGATAAAAGAAAGGCAAGTTTTTGATGTTTTAGTGATCTCTCTGCAGTTAGGAGTTACACACACCATAAAAGCAGTAGTTTTGGAACAGATTGGCTGGATTCAAATTGAATCTGTACCAGTTAATTCAATCTTGAATGACACTAGGTAGGCTACTTAAGTTTTCTGTGTTCCAATTACTTTACCAGTTACATGAAGATAATGCCACTCGTCTTACAGCTTCGTAGAAAATATAAAAGCTATGCGATATAGATCAATATATATTTGTCTTTGTTCTTTTAAAAGGAGATTCCTCTGAACCATACATAGGGTATTTTAGCCTTCAAGTATGAAATTGTGAAGAGATAATGCCCCATGGGAACAATGCTACTGCTAGAAGATATAGTATTTTCTGTTGAGGAGAAGGGATTGGAAAGGAGTTTCCAAATTAATTGCATCTATTCATACTACAATTTAAAGGGTTAATTGTTGAGAGAACATCTTACACAAAAGTCCCTGACCTTTAAAAGAAATTGAGGATCACACAGTGTAATGGTCAATAATACAGAATCCCTTCCAAAATTTGGCAAACTCTAGGTGAAAACACTCTGACAATTTGAGGAAAGATTATGAGGCTTGAATAAATGTTAACACTCTTGACACTGTAAAAAGTGGAATAAGTATGAACTTTTTTCTTAATTCATTGTAAGTTTTAAAAAACAGCCTGTATCATTTTCTTTTTTCTATCTATTCAAGCAAATGTACTCAACTATTTAGTGTTAGGCACGTTCATTATAAAATATCGGGATATTTGATCTAAAACGGGCAAAAATTATTAACTTCCTAATCATAGCCTGAGGACAAATGAAAAATCACTTAGCAGTATTTGCTGAATTGTGTTAAGTTCCAATTAATTGGATTTGTTGAATTGTACCCAACTGAAAGTCAAATCATCAATTTGATGCAAATTAACATAAACAAATCTCCCAATTTTATTGTACTACATAAGTCGAGTTACTTATGTCAGTGTTCAATATGAAATGTAAAAATAAAATCTTTTCCTTCTATACAGAAATTCATGGCAAGAAAATCCAGAATTAAGGTTGGAGCATCATTTTAATTTATGAAGAACTAGTATAGAAAATTGCTTACAGTTTTGTCTTCTTAAAACATTTCTGCATGATTGGAAAAAATGGTTATTTAATTTCATGAGGTTTTCCACACAATTTTTTAGACTGAAAGGAATAATTTTCTTTGTAGTATACCCTACTTTTAAACTGTATACTTCATATAATTAAGAGGGCTTTTCTTTGGTGATTATTAATATCATTTTAACTTGCTCCAGAAAGTGACAAGTTTATCTTTATATGCATCTAATTTTTAAGGCAGAGAATAAAAATTTATTTATAACTAAACTATGAAAAGTTCTAGTAGTTAATCTATAGCTTTATTTAGTCAGACAAAGGCCAGTAGGTTTCTCCTTATCACATCTTTTACATATGCAGAATGTGCAAACTAGAATTTAAAGCAAGGAAGCAGGAAAATATCTGCAGTGGTATCAAATATTTACCAAAATTTCATTTATGAATTGTAAATGTACCCACTCATTAAGCTTCTCTAAAAAATTTCACACATATGTAGTTATATTTCTAAAGTGGTGGTGAGAATTAGCAAAGAACTAACAAGTTAAATTTGAACTTTAGATAAACAATAAACAAATTTTAGTGTACATATATCCCAGATATTCTATGAAAGTTACTTACTCTAAAAATTAAGAGTTGTTTGTCTGGATTCAAATTGAACTAGGAATTCTATATGTTACTTGAAATTCTACAATTAAAAGCAAGGAAATTTTATAGATGACAAAGCTGAGATATGTAAGGTGTGAATGTAACAATGTGGCAGCACCAAAATTCAGTTCCGGGTCTATCTCCAAAAGCCAAAAGGTTTATACCCTGTTTTATATTACACAAATTCTTTAGATTTAATTTGTTTATTAAATGTATGGATGTTTGCTTATGTGTGTTACCTTTTATGGGGCCTCTTCAATTCGTGATTACCCAAGTTAATCATCTCACTTAGATTCCTAGAAATCTCACGCCAATCATATGATCTCATGACTGGACTTAACTTCTCTTGAAACCAGTCACCGTTTTTTTTTTTTTTTAATGTTTTTCTTCTTTTCTCATACAAGACATCAAAAGGGAGTCCTGAAGCCCTGGGCTTCCTATCTTTTAACTCATCTGGGATAAAATGGCAACATCATTTTTAAAAATATTCTATGCAATTTATTGAATAAAACGGAAAATTAACAAAACTTCAGATAAGCTGGTAATTGCCCCTTAATCAAGGTATAGTTTTGGCAGACAGGAGAAATCCATTTAATATTGACATAAGATTTTTCACTTTACCCAGAAGGAAAGATCATAAAGTTAAGCCTCTTGATGTTCATAAGAGAGGAGATGCTGAAATTGCAAGATCTAGGTACTTTTTTTGCAAGGAAACAGAGCAACTCCCCTTCTCAGTTTTAACTTGCCACTGATTTTTACTTGGGTGTTCATAAAAATCTCATAAGGAGATAATTAGTCAAGGGCTCCTGGGCTCTAAAACCAGGAATTCTAATTGAATAAATCAGAGGTGAGGAAAACATAAGCATTCTAGCAAGGTTTCTGGGTTATTCTCATGTGGGTGTTCCATGAAACAATCTTCAGAAGTGCCCATGGTTATGTCTAGGAGATAATTTTCAAGGTAAGAAGTCCCTATACCAAGTGTCAAGATTAATGCCAAAGGCGGACATGGCAATTTTCTGATTTTTAATTATAGTAAGTGTGATCAAACTATTCAGCCACTTTCAGTATCTTTAATCAATGATCCCTTTTTCATTTTCAAAAGTAGATCAATGAACCAGCTGTAATAAAATAAAATTGAAGAATTATTCAAATATGGATTCATGTATGTTAAGAAATAGGATATTGAAACATACAGAAGCATAATATTAATATTAGAAGAATATTTCCAATTAATTGAGAAGGAATAGAAAATGTATGGTGTTCAATCTTATAGTCATTGCTGTGGCTCTACTATTAAGGCAAGATAGTTTTTAATAATCAGAATCTTTAATGTGACCTCCTTTTGTTTGTTGCCCTTGCAGATAATTGAGCTGAATACTGAAGATACACATTAGAATAATTCATCATCCCCAATAAAAATAAAAGTAATATTTATAAATATATAACCCAAGACTGAATAACACAGGATTGAAGTATAGAGTAAATTGATAAGTCGTCTTGTCATAAACATTTGGGAATATTAGATGTTACCAAACAGAGACATCTCTCTTATCAGTTCTTTTCATTCAGAGTTTTGTGTTATTACAATTGTGAATAAAAGTTGAAAGTATCAAAGAAAATTATACATACACACACACACACACACACACAAGCATATGCCTTTCTCTTTATGTCAGTTTTGGAAAGATATTACCAAGGCTTTTATGCTTCATGTCTATAATGTCTCATAAAATTCACTGTGTAGGTAATTTGTGCTTGATTTCAATTAAGTCTTCCCACAGTCACAAACATTCTCTGGTATAGTTAAGTAGAGTTCCCACCCTTAGATCTATTACATTAGAGTCCAGAAATGATTGTATACACATTATGTACTTTCTTCCCCGTAAATCCTCTGAATCCTGGGAAATAACATGACAGAATTCAAACACTTTAGATACAAAAATATTGCAATCTCCTACTCTCAAATATTAAATGTCAGGAAACAAGTCTCTAAGTGATGATCCATTACATTAGTTTTTTATTGCTAACAAATGATCACAAACCTAGCAGTTTGAAATCACACCAGTTTATTAGTTCACAGTTTCTATAGGCCAAAACTTGGACACAGCATGAGTGAGTTCTCTGTTTGATATCAGTGAATCTTTTGGCCCAGAAGTAGTAGAAGTGAGAACTGATCAAATACTGCAAGCACACATAATTTTGCGCAGGCACAGCTTTATTTAGGAGGGAAGTTTCAGTAACTGGTTGAGAAATAGATGAAGCTGTTCCTCCAAGAACAAAGATAGGAGCAGGGTCTTCTTTAGTTTGCTGGGGTGGGTTAAAGTCAGATAATTTCCACTGGCCAGAGACATGGTTCCAAAGATTGTTTCATTCTGTAACAGAATTGTGCCCTTGCATGGTAGTGATCATATTTTCTTGGAGGCTGTTGAATTTTCCTGTGGCCTATGCAAAATATACCAACTTTGTACAACTGGGTATCACGAAAGGTTTGGCGGATATTAGGTGTTTGAAATATTTATGGCTTCTGAAGAAGTACAAAGCATGGGAGAGAAAAAGAAAAAAAGAAAACACCAGCTCCAGTGGGCAGTAGACTAATTTAATGCTGCATTTTTATCTTGAACAAAGCATTTTTAAATGATCAACATACCTACATTCAGAGTTGAGTGCAATTTGATCCAAGAGTGAAAACCGTAAAGGAAACATAAATAATTGAAGATAGAGATGCCAAAATTTTTATCCCATATTACACACCCATCAGATGTCTAAAGGCTCAGAGTCAGTGTTATCAGCCAAAGAGGTTTTCAAGTCTCCAAAAAGTAATCTAGCCAACAGCTATCATAACCATCACATCAGAAGTGTTATTTACAACAAAGTTGGAGGCAAATCTTTTCCCAGATGTGTGACCTGCAAAATTAGTACTTTTTAAGTTAACTAAGAGCAAATGAAGCAAGGGAGTTTATTTAGAGTTTTTCCTTGTAAACAGCTATACATTTTATGCAAACATGCTGGTTCTTTGATTTTTATCAGGGTTTTATAACATGTCCTGTTATAAAAGATTGTAATATATGGTACCCAGAGTTTTATTTTGTTGTTATGACCTTCTACTTAACTATGGTGGCTTCTAACAGTCTCATGCTCATAATCCCACAAGACTGAGATGGAGATATTAGCTAGTTACATTCTCATTTGAAGACTGGGATCATATTCCAAGCACACTCAGATTGTTAGCAGAGTTCAATGCCACATGGAATCAGGACTCAGCTATTCATTTCCTTCTTGGATATCACTTGAGACTACTATTTGCTTCCAGAGGTTCAGAAATAAGTCTTCAGTGACAGTATTGTACATGCTCACATTAGGCATCTACTCTAAATCTCTCATGTTAGGAGGAGCTCAATGGCTTTTAACAGTTCATCTCATTATAGCTGATAATCAGATAATTATGCCCAGCATAATCTCTTATTTAGACACCAATTTATTTTAAGTTTTGGTAACATTTGCATAATCCCTTTTGCCATGTAATCTAACATAATCTTGGGAGTAATATTAATAGTGCTTATTCAAAATTTCCACTCATACTCATGGGCAGGGTATTAACAAGAATGCTGGCAATGGACGCCTGTCTGAGGACCCTGACCACTATGTCCATTATCTACTTAGACAAAACCAGTGGATCATTCAACATTTTGTGGAAATATTTTGTGTTTTCTTTATCTTTTATTTAATCCTTGCACAACACTGCAAAGTAGCTTCAGTTTAGAGACCTATTTCATAGACTGGTAGATGAGACTTTATACTCTCTTGTGAAGCATTTTACCAGTTTTTACAATTAGATCAATGTTTAACAGAAGAGAAATCCAGTACATGAGGTTTTCCTAAGTCTTGACAGTGAACTAAATATATTAAACAATGCTTTCTTCATGGCCTGTCCACAAAAGCCATGTTGGTTGTATTTTATACGCAAGCACTGAAATCCACAAACGTACCAAAATACCACAGAGAAGTATAAAGTGGAGACAGGACCATATAACATTCCTTAAGGAAACTCCCAGTTTCCTGACCTTGATACTTCATAGTGTCATTGGCAACATAGAAAAGATGCAATATATTAGACTGATTTAGAAGACAAAGTTGTGAAATTGAAGCCTTCACAGCCTTCCTTAGTAATTCCTTGTCTGCTCTTCTCACTATCCCAGGAAATATGTTTTATTTTTTTCAATTATCCACATCATCAAATTAGAACTTGAGAAACTCTTATAATTCACAGAATTTCATAGGTTTTAAATATGTAAGGGAAATGTTCCACAATATGTATGCCTTTAAACTGGATCCAATTTTTCAAAGTTAGCTTTTAGATATTAAATATTGAATGAGAAAAACACTTGTGTTGGAGAAGAAAGCCGAAGGCCTGAAATTATATCACAGATGCATCTGCTTGCCTGCTTTTGTAAAAGTCTGGCCTACTTTACAGCAATTTACAGTTTACAAATTAAGGTTATTATCTAACAAAAGCAACTTTCAGTAGCCACTAGCAGCATGTGGTGACTGAGCACTCAAGTATGTACTGTGACTGAGGAACTGAACTTTTGATTTTGCTTTTATAAATTTAAATAACCAGCCTCCCAAGCCACGGCCGCCCCAGGGCGAGAACCATATCAGCTTTTCCTGAGATCCACACCATGTTGGAACTTGGGGCACTGGGAAAATAGGCAGCCAGCAGGCTGCTCTGGTAAGTGGCTATGAGCCTACCGGCACCTGGGCTGAGAATGAAGCAACCATCTCACCCCCCGCCACTAGCAAGTGAGAGCCAGAGATCTCAGCATCTCTTGCAAGTTTGACTATATGTAATGTAGCAAATAAGGGGGATTTTCTTCTTCCATCTCTTTAAAGGCAAATGTTTTTATTTCTGTTTTGTTCTGTTCTGATGAATGGTATTGCTCTATTCAATATTCTGTTTTTAGAATTTTGGTATTTCCTTCAATATTGCTCTACCTGATTGAAAGAACAAGTATTGTGAAGAAAATCAGATATACTATTGTAACTATTGCTGGTATCCGAGTAACCTGCTGTGAATTTCTGCACCAATTTCACTGCACTACCTCAATTGATTTTGTCCTGTCTTGTTTTGTTGTATTTTACTACCTTCAAAATAAAATAAATAAATACAATGAAATAAAATAAAATAAATACATAAAATAAAAAATAAATAAGAAAGAATTTAAAAAAGTAAATAACAACAACAAAACAGTTCAGTAAGGTACTGAGCAACTTGAAACATGGTATAACTAAACAGATAATGGACCTAAAAAGCAAAAGGAGGAAAAGAAAATGCTTTAAATGATATAACTGCATGTATATTTAAGTGTGTAGGATTGATAACCACGTTGCTAAGTTTTTTTGGATCGGTGAACAGAACTGTTTGCAGCATCACTGTTTGAATGTCTACTTTGTATGCTTTAATATTGTAACTTGAACAACTATATCCAAGAAGACAATATGGAAAAATAAATAAATAAACAAATAACCACATATCTGATAGCTATTGTATCAATGATGATTTAGGTTGGCATGTCCATTAAATCAGTTTAGACAGTCTTTTAAAAGTAATTGTGTTTGTGTATTCACAATGCTTTCTTGGATACAAAGCATTTAAATTATGATAGAAGATCAGTGAATGAGGAAACTTAGTTTGCATATCTCAAAATATAACCTGTATCTGACACTAGTGTTTCTCCAGTATGGTCCCTAGACTAGTAGTATAAGCATCCTCTAGGAACTTGCTAGAGATGTAAATTACCAAGCATCATCCCAGGCTTAAAGCAGTCTTGGAGGGAGACAGCTAGCGATCTGCTGCTAACGAGCTCCCCAAGGTGATTCTAATGAACTTTTGAAACCACTGATGTACAGCATTAACTGCATTAAATAATTAATTACTAAATGTTATGATCATAGATAATTATTTGGTACAATAACATTGTAAGACTTCACAAATTGTTTCAGATATCAACGATTCACATTTATTTTACACTTCTGTTTAAAACAGAGTGGAAAAGGCAAGGAGGCACATCTTCCTAGGCTGATGGATTGTTCAGTCTATTGGCATATTTCCTGGACTCCTAATGGCAGTCCCAGTGAGAGGAGTTCTTGTCAGATATTTTGTCATACAAAATGCTGCAGCAGCTTTGAGGCTCCTGCCAAAGAGGGTTGCTTAAGGTGCATTACTGCTTTGGGGGTAGAAAAAGGTCTCAGAAGAATCATTTGGTTTTATGCCAACTGTGTCTGAAACTGCTCAGGATCAGAGCAACTGTGTGAGAAGTAGAAAATTTTCAATTAATCAAGCACTTTTATGTGAGGACATTACTGGATAAAAGAAGTATTCCTAGTATACTTTCTTTCCATTGTTAGTAGGTTTTTTCCTTCAATAAGCTGGCTGAAAATAGCTATTGTTAAAGATCAAACTTCTAATTTGTAAAACTCTAACATTTCATAACAAAAGTGGAATTCAAAAATCCATTTTGCCACCAAGAATGATATCTCATTTTTCACTGAAAATAGTCTTACCTATTTCAATTTTTACATATTTTTAACAAATCATCTTTTACTAAATGCCTGAGAGTATAGTAGGAAAAATATGGGAATAAAATCTGGCCGATGTGGCTATGAAATCCAAGAAGTATTTTACCTGTGGGTCCTTAAATAAATTACTTAATTTGTTCAAGCCTCAGTTTTGTTGCCTACAAAATAGAAATAATAACATTTAACTAGAGAATGATTATGTGAATTAAAATAATAAAAATAAAAGTGCCTAACATACCTTATTCAAAAAATGTTATCCAAAAAGAAATCCATAGAGAGCAAACAATCTAATTCCTTAAAGGAATATTTGATATGAAAGAGGCCAGTACGTCTTAATATTATTTTTGCTGGGATATATTATTTTAATCACTTGAAAGTTTTTAAATTAAAAAGAATTAAACTAATATATCCTATTTCTCTATTTAGCTCAAGTATTTGTATTACTTTCAAACATTTCTTCTCAGATATTCCTGATGAATATACTTAGTTTCAAATTCCTTTGATCCTTAGTGCCTATTTTGAAGTTTGATGGTTTATTCATTTGTATTTGTATAATTTCATGAATTAAATAATTGATAACATATCCTCTTCTGCCTCATCCTTTTAATTTTATATTTGATATGGCTTCAAATTACAGGGAAAAAATCAAGAAAGTCATTCATTCCCTTCACTGGATTCATCAATTATTTATATTTACGTTTTACCCATTTACTTTATTATTACCTCTAATTACACACACATGCATGTATGCATACAAACAGACATGTTTTATTTTATATTTCCTTTAAAATGTGTATTTCCTTACATTGCCACAGCTAGGAAATTTTTAACATTCATATATTGTTATCTAAACCTGTGAATCATATAATCTTGTCAGTTTTCTTAATAGCCTTCTGTATAGCTATTTCTCTTCTGTCCCAGTCTAAGATCTAATCCAATATCATGCTTTACATTTCATTTTCTTGTTTTGTTGGTTTCCTTTATTTTGGAACAATTACTAGACCTCTCTTTGTATTTTTTACCTTGATATTTTGGAAGACTACAGTTATTTTCTAGTGTTTGCTGTTTTTTTATAGTTTTTGTACATTTTTGGCAGTTGTAGCAAAGAAGTGTTTTTAATGCATTCTTCATTATATACCATAAAAGTTATTTATATCTGCACAGGAAAAGTTAATAAATTTATTAAGATTAGTTTTCTTTAGGTGTGACTTATCTAATTGAGTTCCCAATGTTACCAGAAATTGCCTAATACAGTATTAAGGACCTAAAATCTGAAGTTAAACTGCTTCACCTCCACAACTGTGTAAATGTATGATATTGGCATGAAATCTGTGTGCCTTGGGTTCCAGATGCAGCAAATGCTATGTTAATTACACCTACAAGATTTCTTTTTGTCTTAGACAGTTTTCTTGCTGCTATGAGAAAACATGGTACATACTAAAGGAAGAAAGTTTAATTTTGGCTTATGTTTTTAGAAGTTTCAGTCCTTGCATGATCAACAGCATGGTGGAAGGGACTCAGTGGAGGAAAGTCAGTACTATTATAGCACCAAGAAAGCAGAGAGAATGAAGAGAAGAAGTAGCGAGGAAAATATACCCTTACAGGCCATGTGCTCAGTGACTTACCTCTTTTGAACACACCTTGCATCACAACAAGTTTGCTATACTCCTCCTAAAATCCAAAAACCTTTTAAAAACCCCACCTCTGAGTGCATGAACTTTTGGGGGAACATTTTGATATAAACAATAACATTCTGCCTCTGAGCTCCAAAAGACTCATGCATATCTCTTTATGGAAAATTCATTTATTCCACCTCTAAGCATAGCCAAAGCTTTAGCACTTTTAGCATTCTTGAAATGTTCAAGTCTAAAGTTTACATTGAGACTCAAAGCAAACCCTTATCTGTGAATCCCTGTATAAATGAAAAATAAATTTATATGCTGCTAACATACAAGACCACAGGGTAAACATTCCCATTATGAAAGGGAGAAATAGGAGATAGAACAGAATGGGACCAAAGCAAGGCTGAATTCCATCAAAGTAAACACTAACATCTGTAGTTTCAGAAAGGGAAAGACATGGTGAGATATGAAATCCAAAGGGTCTTGTTTGTCCTGCCAAAGTGGCATTGCTAGTGTTTGTGGCCCCTGTGGCTTCTCCTTGGGCTGCTTTGTTTACTAGTTGAGGCTTTCACTAGACATTCCATGTTTTTGGTTTCTCCAGTTTCTGGGATTGCCAACTGCACTTTCAGTTTTCACACTCACAGCTTCACTCACTCCCTTGCCTCCTAGTCTTTCTCCCGAAGCCTGGGTAGAAGCTTCCCTGATCCCACAACTTTCACATTCTGAATTCTTATACAACCAGCACCACATGGAAGACACCAAGATTGGCTGCCTGCTCCTGCACTAGCTAGACACTTTTGCAACATGCCTGCAGAGGCCTCCAAGTGCCTGATTGACTGAGCACTGTGAATCAAATTTGGAGGTATCAATTTCCTAAGCCACCATTCTTGGGAAGAGGGCTCTGTTTTTTTTTTTTTCAAAACAAAGTCTTTAGCTTCTCTGGGAAGATATCCTGCTGTTTTCCAGGATGCCTTCAAAGCATCCTTTGTATTATCTTCATGTTAAATACTTGACTTTATTTGGATGCTTATTATTTTAGCAACCACACTTTTTTTAAATTAGGAATTGAACACAGGGCTTCATGTTTGCCAGGCAGACACTAGGCTATATCCTAGCCCAACCAAACTTTCTTGAAAAAAAAATTGCAGGTATTTCCTTCTGTGGTTAAACTGATAACTTTTCAAGTGGACACTTTGCCCTTGTTTTCCACAGTAGATCTTACCATAAGGAGCAAGTAGTAACAAGTTGCAGCCTTAATGTTGGGCTGCTTTAAAATTTTCTCATCAAATTCTGCTACCCTTAATCTCAGTCAACTACTAGGTCTCAGGGTATGAACACACTACAAATTTGCTGCCACAACACCTGTCCTAGAGTTTAATTGCCAATGGTATCCTTATTCCCAAGTAAAACCACTTGATCATTGTCTTTCCCAACTTTTTCAACAACAATTTTGGTTTTCTGAGCTTTAATTAGAATCTCCCATTACATTTGGATCCCAGTATTTTAGGTCTGCTTCCCTAGCCAGCATCTCCCAAAATTTCCACACTCCTCCCATGAAAAAGTTTGGAAACGTTTTGTACCACAGGTTTGAGTAGCACCGCAGCAATTATCCCTTTTTTCTGGTACCAAATATGTCTTAATCACTTTCTCATTTGTGATACAAAATACCTTTCAACCACACTGGAAGGGGAGGTTTATTTAGGCCCAGAATTTTAGGCCATACTCTACTGGCTCCAAAATAGTGTGGCAGAGGGACCTAGGCAGAGGAAAGTAGCCTACCTCATGACAGCCAGGAAATAGTCAAGGGACAAACTTCAGAGGAAGATGTGGTGTTCCAAGTCATGCCCTTAGTGACACATCTCTTCCAGTTAGGCTCCACCTCTCAACCACATGCCAGTTGAAGTGGACCCTTCAGCAAACTCCTGCTTCTGACCACATGAGGCTTTAGAAGTCATCCAGATATAAGCCATAACAGCTTGTTATATGAATTTATTGTGCTAATATATGAAAATCATTGAGTATATTTTTGATACATAGCTAGGCTCAAAAATAATAGTGAACATTGGCCACAAACACACACACACAATATCTTTTTTTCATTTGAGTGCTAACTTTGCACTCTGTTTCTCTGTCACTCTCTATGCATATATAAATATTACTTATACATTTATTTATAGATATACATGTTTTACATATGAATTGATCATTAAAATTTTGTAATATTTACTTTTCCACAGAGAAGTATCATTTGAAAGATCCAAACTGTGTTAAAAAGGGAAAGAAATACAGTGTAGGGATATCATCAGTGGTACAACAATTGCCTAGCGTGTGCTAAGGCTTGTGTTCAGTAACCATCACCACAAAACAAACAAAATAGAGAAATAATATTAGATATTTTCAAATCTAAATAGGTATACTTTCTTTTGAGCATTTGTATTTTGTCTTAAATACTTTCTACTTAGAAGGAATTTAGCTTTCCTAATGCACTTTTAGAAAAATAATTTTCATAAACTGTCTCAAAATTAACTACCCACAATTTAATGGACTTTCAACTGCAAGGTGTAGTATAGTTTATAATTTCCCTTTGTATTTAAATTTACCATTTTTTGCAGCACCTCCAAACTAAAATAAATATTTGAATCTTGAAATAGATACTGTCATTCTCTATGTTCTCTTCATCTTGATTTATTTGCAGTCCAGATGAAAGAGATCCTATGGATAAGTCTAAGAATTCCCCAGAACACAGGAGGTCTCAAGATGGTAAGATCCTGGGTGTCTGAACTACAGCCAGCTGGGGAGACTTTATAGTTATGTGATCCTTATTAGATTATATACATAAGCAGAATCCAGGATTAAATGAATTCTCAGGTTCTTCCACTCACACCTTTTAGTTTTTCTATAGTCAGGGTATATTTTAAAATTAAGGCGCTAAGGAAAGAGTCTTTTGCAGTTTAATTGGTATAATTTATTTTTTATCCTTAACCCATTAAAAGTGATAGGTCTACAATAAAAGGGGGATTAGATTTTATGAAATCTAGTAAATCTTCATGTGGTAAGACAAGATTGCTAAGGGTTGTTTTGTTTCGTTAGGGCATTTATACTCTGTTAAAAGTAGAGTGTGGCTCCTAGAGGAGAAAAATAACAATGTCAGCAAACATACAAGACTTGAACAATTTTATTTGTTTTAGAAGTTGCAAGAAGCCAGATCTGAGTAGAGAATAAACCATGGAATGGCAAATTGCAGCAACTACTACTCAGCTTAATGTGAGTGGAACTAGCACATGCTCTAATATTTATTAATGTGTTTTCTTTTAATTTTGAAGTGCATAATCTACAACATGTGATTAATATTTGAAGTTTTTTTCTGTTATGATTTTTAGTAATGGAAGCATATTGTAAGAAATAATTTGAGGAGGATCAGTCAAATGATTACTAACAATAAGTTGCTATTTTACTTGATCACTTATTGAGAATAGTCATACATGTAGCACAAAATGATTTTTAATGAAAATAGTATTGTGATACAACTATTTTATTTGGTTAGTATGATTATTCTTATATATTTTTATGTTACAAAATATCTTTGTTAATTTTATTTTTATCCTTAGATTTTTGCTTGAAAGAAATGAAAAACTAACAGATTTGTTTGTTATTACATTCTTCACTTTAAATTTTTTTTTATTAGTACATGTTTTCAGAACAGAATGTTACATTGCTTGGGTGGAGTGGGTACATGCATATAACACATCTGAATTCCTTTTCTCATTCTTTTCCCCTCTCCTTCCTCTACCATTTCTCAATTTCTTTTTCCGTTTCCCACTTGAGAAATATCTATCTTCTTATTATCTACCTTATTATTATCTATATTTCCTTTGATCTTTATTTATAATTTGTATTTCTCATATATAAGTGAAATAATATTATATTAAGCTTTTGTGCTGATTAATTTCACTGAACAGTATGGTATCAAGATGCAACCATTTCCCTACGACCGAAGTTTCTTTTTCTATGGCAAAATACTTCTTCATGGCATATAAATATCACATTTTCTTTATCCATTAATCTGTTTATAGATGTGCAGGCAGCTTCCAAGATTTAACTATTATGAATATCCTGCTATAAAAATGGATATGCATGTGTCACTGTAAGATAGTCTTTAACTCCTTTAGGAAGATATCTGGAAGAGGAACAGCTGGGTCAAATGGAACTTCTACTTTCAGTTGTCTAAGGAATCTTCACACTGATTTCAATTGTCATTGTAATAGGTTACATTCTCAGTAACACTATAGAATTTCTCTCCACTGCAGATTCACCAGAACTTGCTGTTATTTAATTCTTGATCAGGATTACTTTTTCTTGTTAAGAAGGAATCTCAGTGTTGTTTTAATTTACATTTTTCTAATAGCCAGCGTTATTGAGCACTTCTGCCATGTATTTATTTGACATTTGTATTTTTATGAACTGTTTATTTATTTCATTTTCCCATTTCCTATTTAGGTCTTCTATCTCATGGGGTCTAATCATTTTTGGAGTTCTAGGTATTAGGCCTTTGTCTGAAGAATACCAGACAAAAATTTTTCCCCATCGTGTAAGGTGTTTTCACTCTGTTAATTGCTTCTTTTGCTCTAAAAAAAAACTTTTTAATTTGATGTGATATCATTTGTTGATTCTCAGTGTTATTTCCTATGTAACCCATGTTCTGATCAGAAAGATCCTTGACCACAAATGCCAGTAAATTTATTTAAATTTTTAAAAAAGAGTTTTACCTACTCTGTCTTCCAGGAGGCTAAAGTATTTCTCTTTTAACCTTTAGTTCTTTGATTTATTTTGATTTAAGTGAGAGAGATATGGGTCTCAATTTAATGTTCTGCATGTGTGAAGCCAGTTCACCAATACTATTTATTAAAGAGGTTAGCATTCCTCCAGTGTACATTGCTGGACCATTTGACAAAGACCAAATAGATGAATGTGCTTTGGATTGTTTCTACATTCCTTATTCTGTTCCATTGATTCTCACATCTGTTTTTGTGCCAGTATCTTGCAGTATTTATCACTATAGTTTTGTAATAAAACTTGAAGACCATACAGTGATGACTTACATTTTTCACTTCTTACTCAGCATTGTTTTTGCTATTCTAGATCTCTTCCGGCTTCATATGAATTTGAGGATTGCTTTTTCTGCATCTATTGAGGTGCTCATGAAAATTTTGTCTTTGGTTCTGTTGATATAGTATATTATACATTAATACCATAGTATATTATACATTATGCATTGTACCATTCCTGCATCCCTGGGATGACTCCTACTTGGTCGTGTTCTACAATCTTCTTGATGATTTGCTACATTCTGTTTGCCAGTATCTTATTGAGGATTTTTAATTCTATGTTCATTAGAGAGATTTGCCTATAGTTCTCTTTTTTGTTTGTGTCCTTCTCTGGTTTAGGTATCAAAGTAATACTTGCTTTCTGGAATGATTTGGGGAGTATTATTCCCATTTAAATTCATTAAAGAGTTTGAGGTGTAAATGGGATTAGATATTCTCTATATTTCTTGCAGAATTCAGCTGTGAGTCCATTAGGATTTGGGCTTTTCTTTGTTGGTACATTTTAAATTCTATTTTCAATTTCATTGTTTGAATTGAGTTATTTGGAATTTTTATATCTTCTTGATTTAACTTTGCAAATTCATATGTGTCGAGGGGGTCTATCCATTTCTTCTGGTTTTTTACATCTTATTATAGTAAAGATTCTCAAAATAAGCTGGGCATGGTTATGCATGCCATTAATGTCAGCAATCAGGAGGCTGAGGCAGGAGAATTGGTGAGAGTTCAAGGCCAGCCTGGGGTACATAGTGAGTTTAAGGACAGTGTGGGTTGCAAATTGAGTTCAAGGACAGTCTAAACTATATAGTGAGATGCTGCCTCAAAAATTTTTTTCAAAATAGGTATTGATAATCTTCTAGATTTATGGAGGATCCATTGATACGTTATTCCTGATTGCATGAATCTTTCTTTCTTTCTTTCTTTCTTTCTTTCTTTCTTTCTTTCTTTCTTTCTATAATTTTGGCCATGGTTTTATCAATTTAATTTAATTATTCCAAGGACAAACTGAATTCATTGATTCTTTGTATTGTTTTCTTACACTCAATTACATTAATTAGTTCTTTTATCTTTATGATTTGCCCCCTCGTATGAGCTTTGGACCTGTCTTATTCTTCCTTTTCCAGAAGTTTGAGGTTCTGTATTAGATTACTTATTTGAACTTGCTCTGTTTTGCTGATATGGAAGTTTACCACTGTAAATTTCCCTCATATGACTTCTTTTATTGTATCCCATAAATTCTTGCATTATCATTTAATTGCAGAAGCTGATTTCTTTAATTTCTTCTGTTACCCATTGGCTGTTGAGCACGGTGTTATTTAATTTTCATACACTTAGGTGTATTTTGTGGTTTCTTTTGCCATTGATTTCCACTTTACTGCATTACAATGTGATAATATGCATAGTATAATTTTCTTTCTTTTGCTGCAAGAAACCAACCTCCTAGAAATGCCTAAACTGAGGAAGCAAACAGAGAATAAAAACAAGACACAGAAAATCTCAAAAGAGAGGCTGGGGGGCTTTTGTCTTTCATGAACAAAGAGCCCTGAGCATTTAGCATTTAGAAAAGGGTGCAAGCACCTAGGGTAGCAGAAGTTTCGTCTGCCTCCCTGCCCCCGTTACCTATAGTATATGCCCAGATAAACAACAAAATTTCACTTGTGTTGACTCTTCCCAGCATGCCTACATGTTGTCAAATGAATGCAGCTTGCTCTTTTTCTCTTCTGTACTTTCAGAGAAGGTCAGTTAGGCTTCAATCCTCATTAGCTGATCTCAAACTGGGAAAAACTAGGAACTTGCTATGTCTAGCCAATAAGATTAATAGCTCAGGTAGAGTTGATTAAATTGGGAACAAATGGGGAAGTAAGTCACATAGAAAGTGGGCATTCTTAGAGATCAGTGACTCCTCTTATAGGGGACTAGGATGGTGACTCCTAGTTTCTGAAAGTGATCCAGATTTAATCCCTAAGGATTATACTTAAAATTATGGTTGCATTTGTTTTGCCTTCTGACCGGAAACCTAGCCCACAACAAGAGGTGTGTGTCTCCTCCAAGATAATCAGACATCTGGTCCTCTGTGCCAGATTCTTCCAGTGCCTAGCCCTGTCTGCCTGCATATAATTTTTCTAACTAGCCCAATTGCCTGTAACACTGCCATTTCAGAAAGTCTTGTTAGGTGGCTTTCAATTTCTTCCTCTACTGTGAATCTGGATTTGTCTTGAATGAGTTGAAGGTCTGGGTATATGTCTTGCTTTTTTGTTTTCTCATGTTCTATTTGTTTTCTGCATTGGTGTTTGTAAACTGATTATGGTATGTAGGTTGTTACTAATACTGAGACCTTTTTAGAAAATTATTACTTTTCAAGGATGTCTTCTGCTTGTAGTTGGCTTTATGATTTTGTCCTGAGTTTCTGCCTCTTCAATTTTTTAGAGATTAAAGATCAGTGTCTGTATGGCTTAGCACCTTGTTCTTTGATTCTCTATATAGTATTGTTTCTGTCCCCCCCAAATATCTTGATATTGGCATACAAGGAAGAGCAATCGATCACAGCTATGTCACTTGGGCTAAATTGTTATGACCAATTACTATCAAGCACAATTCAATATCAAGCACAATTCAGAAAATGACAAATTGTGATAACTATTAATTTGCTACTTTTCACCATAGGTTCAAGCTTATATAACAAAGTCTAAAACCAATCAGAAAATTGTATACAGTAAAAATCCACTCAACAGAGTGATTTTACTCTCGGGCAATAATTGTAAAAGAATAAGAAGAAGTAGAGAAATAAAAGAGAAAGAGATTAGGAGCAAGGCTGAAGCAAAATGAGAATTACCCAAGCTTTGGGAAACTGGTGAAGAAGACAAGAGAAAGAAAAAAGGAAAAATGAAAAACAAGAAAAAAGCAAAACAAAACAAAAACCAAAAACACTCTCACACCCATGGGAAGACACAAAAATGATTAAAAAAATGAACAACATAACAACAATCACACAACTGCCAGAAGCAAGGGAAAACAAAACAAAACAAAACAAAACAAAACAAATTAATTTTTGTGACTCAAAACCTGCCTTTATCTTCTGGTGTTTATAGTTTGGTGGTAGTTCTAAGTAAGTCAAAACCCAGACCCGTGCTGGGTAATCCTAATAAATCTGCAGTAAGATTAGGGTGGGATGCTAGATAATCCCGGAAAGCCTGGTGCAATTCGGACGCTTTAAATTCCATAGATGTTCACTTTGACCCTGTCCTCTGGCTGTGGTGCTAGAGCTAGAGTCTTCAGTACATAACACTTGTTGTCCCTTTCTGGCACACCCATGTCTCCCCAACCCTAGATATATTTTGTGACCCTACCAAGTTGCTATAGGATTTTATCCCTGGGATCCCTGAAATGAAGCCAATCTATGACTGCTCTGAGTCCAGTGTTCAGTTGCCTCTTCCTTAAAAATCCATCCAATCAAGGACTCTCTGGGGAGCAAAGCAAAGCTGGTTAGTGCCTGGCTTGGCATCACTTGCTGGCTCTTGCAGTACACAGCTTCCACAGCTCTGTTCCACTGGGATTTTTCTCCTGGAAGAATTCTGGACTTATAAGTTCTCACTGTGGATCTGTAGATTCCATGCTTCTCTCTCATGGTGGGAATTGGGAATAGGAGAGAAAGTGCAGTTTGCTTCTTTCTGTGACTCAGTTGATCTCATTTTCTCTGAAGTTTCTAATTTTTCCTTCAGATCATTCCTGGGTCCCAGGGATCAACCTCCCTCTTGCTTTTATTCCCCAAATTAATATTTCCCAGCATCTGAGTTTTGAATCTTGCAGTTTGGAGAGTTATTAATTCATCATTTGATAGTAGGCATTTTTCTGGAGGATGATATCTCAGTGTAGATTTAATTTGCATTTCTCTTATGACTAGAGATGTTGAACATTGTTTCACCTTTATTGCCATTTATGGTTCCTATTCTGAGAAGTGTTGTGCATTACAGTAGCTTATTTTTTGATTGGGTCTTTTATTTTGGGCGGTCTAATTATTTTGAGTTCTTTATATTCTAGATGTTAGTCCTCTGTCAAAGGAATAGTGGCAAAAATTTCTGTAGGTTGTATTAGCATAATTTTCTCTGCCTAGTTTTAAGACCTATAGTTTTTTTTAGATGCCTTCCCCAGACCTGAGACCTCTCTGTTCATTAACCACAGACTGTTGTTACCATTCAAGCAAAGATGTGCCCTTGCTTCCCTTGGTAGACTGAGAACAATCAGTGCTCTGGTCTCTACTGTGTGTGAGCTATGTGGTGTGGCTTCAAGAGCACTGTAGAACTTAGTGTTGAAGTCATGGGGCATTCCCAGGCATATTCCTCACCCAGGATCAGTTGAGCTAGTTACTTCTCCTTTGTTCTACCCTGTGCCGAGGTAAAGTGGAATGTGCAGCAGGCTCAGAGTTGGTGGGTGGTCATACCTTTGCAAGGGTACTGTTTTCTGTGGTTAGCACAGCTCTGTTTGTTGACATGGTGCCATTTATCTGGCCTAAGTATATCCTTAATACAATGTGTAACTTTAGTTATATGTGAATTTCAATATAAAACATCAGTGAATCACAAATGCAATTCAAATGTTATCCCTCTGGGCTTTGAGAAAATCTTAATTCAGTGAAAGACAAAATAATATTTATGCTTAAAAAGAAACCCAAGTTCACTAACACTAATAAGGTGTTCATAATAAAATGGTATACTTAAAATATACCCTCCAAAATTATTAAATGGAATCACTGTGAATCTGCTTATTCAAAATTTGTAGAATGAAGAATCAAGTTTCTTTCATCAAACTTAAATTTTGCCATTTATTATTTTTATTGAAAAAGACACAGTACAGAGATTTAGAGGAGACATTGAATAAAGAGTTAAACTATCTTTAGATAGGTTTTGGGATTGATTCTATCAATGTTATTTTATACTCTGAGTAATCATTTACTTTTGTTCTCTATAAATTTTTACTCATAAAATGAAATAAATTTGCATTCTGACATAGAAATATTGAATATTGTCTTAAGGTAATAATCACTTGACAGTAGTATAAATATATACCACAGTCTTAGTAATCTATAAACTATGTAAATTTATTTGGCTCATAGTATTGGAGGCTGGTAAATACAAGACTAAGAGGATACACAGAGTGAGTAAGTTTTTTTCTGTGTCCCAATATGGCAGAAAGCATTACACGATGAGGGTAAGCAGGGGAGTTCCGAATATGCTTTTAGAACAAATCCACTTTTTAATAGTGACATGAATTCATTCATGAGGGAAAAATTTTATTGACCTAATCACCTCTTAAAGAACATCTGAACACCGTTTTATTGGGGGACACATGAACTTTGTGGGACACGTTCAAATCATGGCAGTTATGCTATCAAGTGAATAAAATAAAATCTGTGTGGGCTCTAAGAACTATGCCAATCCTTTATGGATAATCTCACCTGGGCAGTTCCATGTTGTGTCTAGAGACAAAGAATAAGGCAGATGGTACTCATGGAATTTGATCAGGTACCATGTCAAATTTCCACTTTCTCAAATGAGAGGAGACATCCTTATGTATCTATTTTATAAGTTCACATGTTTTATTAAAATTATTGTGGTAAAAGCTTCTAAAGATCATTTGTATCCTGAATATCAGTAAGGCATAATGATTAGACAAAGGAATACTGCAGTCAATCTGCTTGAAAACCCTCAGTCAACGTTTGTTACCACTGAAACTTGAGTGAATTACACTCTCTGAATCGGTTTGCTGAAAAATGGGGTTAGTTCATTATTTCTCATTATGTTGATAGGAAGGTTACATTAAATGACAGATACAAAACTATTTTATATCAAATTCACATATTGGTTGCCAGACCATGAACTATTATTAGGCTGCCATGAGATAAGAGGTTTAGATCAAAATGTAAATCAACTACTCACTAAACATGCTATTGAAATCAGCTAACATTTTGTTTTCACAGTGAAATTTTCTAATTAAGACAGCAGTGCGTTGAGTTTTGTTCTAGCATAAACTCATTATCTAATTAAGAATTGACCCTTTGAAAATCACCAAAATTTTAAATACACAGAAATTTGCCTAATTATCTAAGAGCTTAAGAAACTTTCATTCTGATGACCATAACTCAGTTTGTTCCCTCTATTTTCCAAAGTCAGCTTCTTTCAACATCAAATTCATTTTTACTCAACTATTTAACTCATGGCCTTTCTGGTCATTTGCTATTTTGATCCTAAAATAACACTGTTTATAATTATCCTCTCTGGAACATTATATCTCAATTGTGTCTTTTGCTTTTCATCTATTTCCAGTTCCTACTCTACTGTTACTATAATTCTTGTTAAGGTTTAGTTCTCTGTAGCATAGTCCACCTGATGGGAATTAGTAGGTACATTGGAACCAACATGTTGTTGATTTGGAAAATTCTCCTTAGACTTTGAAAACATTTACCATTATTTACATAAATCTCTCTTATTCAATTAAGACTTTAATTTCACTCTTCCATTATCCATTCCATATTCTACTATTTCTATGACCAAACTCATTGTTTACCTGTCCCAAACATTAGTCTCTACTCTCTTGAGTGCTTTAATATCTTTTTTAAAGTGACTTTCAGTTACTCAGTACTCCAACTACTCTTTCTAATGCAGGAATGTTTGCTGAACTTCACTACTCAAAAAGATCTAGTATCAAGATCTTAAATTTAAATCTTTCAACACCTGCTTGCCTACTTTCTATATCAAACACTCTCAAAATAAAACCCATTACTTCTATGCTTAGACATTATTTAGCCCTTTGTGACATATTTGCTTCTTCAAAACTTCTCACAAACACCTGATCCACTCTACTGCTTCCCATTTCCAGTTGCACGCTTTAACATTTTAACATGCTCAATAGAGGGTAGTTTGTATGTCTCAATGCTGGGCGGTTCTGTTTTCAATTTCATTGTCTTATATTAAGAAGGCACAAGATGGAACAGTCATGCATGTACCACTGGTGGTTTGAGCCAGCAGGAATGTGTTCGTCTATCATTGACAATCTCTTTAATTCTTTGCTATTATCCTACTTTGGACCTTCCTAACATGTCCATGCCTTTTATAGTCTTGCTTTTTGTATCTATAATCTATCTGAAAAAGGATAGCAATTGTGTACAGTAGCTTATCCTCCAATTATGCCACGTTAGGAGAGTAAAACATGAGTTAAGAAACTGGTGAGCACAGCCAAGAAAAATTCAGAGTTTTGTTAGAAAGCCCTATGTATCATAATTGCAGATTTAATAAGGAAACATGTCTGTATTAAGTTTTTTCAGTGTCATCTTGATTTTATAACCCCAATTTTGTCACAATATTCATTTTTATATAGGAAATGCTTACTTAAACTTACCTGAATATTTACAATTTTATCGGTCACCACTCTTCTTACCTTGGAAGACATCTTGCAGGTGTTTTCCTTATTCAATTTTTATGTGATATATAGTTTCAGTTCTGGAAAATTCTCAGCAATTATATCTTTTCTCAGCAGTTTATATATTTTCCTTCCCCCACTTTTTAATTTTTTCTGTTTTAAATTCCTACTCAAAATAATGTGCAACTTCTCTCTGTGTTTCTTTTAGTGAGTTGAATGGTGGGCCTTCAAAAAGCTATATCCTAACCTCAAGAACTTGTAAACATGGCTTTATTCAGAAAAGTGGTCTGTGAATATCTAACTTAAGAATCTGTAGGTGAGATCATTATTAAATATCTTGATGGGTCCTATATCCAGTGTCAAGTGTTTTTACAAGAAACTCACAGAGGAGAAAATAATCTATGTGAAAATGGAGGGAGAGATTACAGTTATGCAGCCATAGGCAAGGAATGTGTGGAATCATAGGGAATGTAAAAAGAATCAAGATGTATTATGAGCATGCATCAGCTTCCCGCAATGAATGTAATTATTAGGTACTGTAAACATGTACTCATAAAAATTGTTAAAAAGCCAAAAGAGTCAAGGAAAGATTTTCTCTTGGAGTCTTTGGAGGTAATGTGGGCCTGTTGACACCTTGATTTTTGACTTCTAGTCTGGAGAACTGTGAGAGAATAAATTATTACTTGTCAAACCAAGTTTGTGATAATGTGTTATGGAAGTCTCAGGAACTAATACACACTTGTATAACTTTATATGGTTGTCATATTTCCCATTAATTTATGTCTTATGTTAAATTCAGATTTATTTTATATCTCACTGATGCTTTTAACAACAGTATCTGATCCTTAGTTTGACAATTTTTACACTTAGAAATATTTCACTTATATCTGATTAACAAAGTACCATTTTATTTTTTCTTTTATTAAAAAATTATATCTGCTTTGTTTCTGAGACAGAATTTCACTATATACTCAAGGCTGGACTTGAATTTGTTACATTAGCCCAGACTGACCCTGAATTTAAAATTCCTCTGCCTCAACCTCCAAAGTACTGGGCTTATAAGCATTTGCCACCATATACAGCTTCATTTCTAAATTTATTTTAAAACTTGCCAATCAAATTTGTATAAATTTATGGTGTAAAAAGTTTTGATATACACATAACTTGTGGCATCATTAATCCAAGTTAATCAACATATGCATTACTTTTGATACTTTTTGTTTTGTGGTGATGACATTTAAAACCTATTCTCAGCAGTTTTTAAGCACACTGTATAGTGTTATGAACTATAATAATCATGCTATATAATAAGTATATTGTACATATCCCTCCTATCCAACTAGAATTATGTCCTTTTTCACCAACTTCTCCCTACCCCCCATGAGCCTTTAATAATCACCTTTCTACTCTGTTTCTGTGAATTCTTTTTTTTTAATTCCACAGGTACATGAAATCATGTGGTCTTTTTCTTTCTGTGACTGGATTATCTCATTTAGTATATTATCCTACCATTTCATACATGTCACAAATCACAGGGCTTCATTTTGTAAGAGTGAATACTATTTCATTGCACACGTGGACCACATTTTGTTTATGTATTTATCTGTTAATTGACACAAGTTAATTGTTTATTTTAGCTCTTTTAAACAACACTACATTGAAAATGTATTTTACTTAATTTTGTATTTTATATTGATTCAAAGGTTGCTAGATACTTGCACTATTATCACAAGTTTTCGTTATCTAGTATTTCTTTTTTGTATGGTCTCTTAACTTTTGTTCAAAATGTATTGCTTCTCTACTTTTTACTTTGTTTTTGTACTGAGCTCATTCATGATTTACTGTGAAACTATTGTGAACTCTGTGGAAGACAAGTCTTTTAAGAAATAATTCTTTTTAATGTAGCAAAAGAATTTCAAGCTTATTTAGTTCTCTATATTCACTATGAATTGAAATTAATTTTAAAAATTTATTAGCAATTTTATTTTCATGCTAAGATCTCTCAGTAAAAACTGCTTACTGCTTTAGTATCAAGTGTCTTTAACTATAGTGCATGTTAATACTTTAAGGGCTTGTATACAGGGAAAACACATGACTTGTCTAGTACTTGTAAATGTTTATAACATTTACTTATCATCTTTTGTGCTTGCTCTTCTTTTGAGATGAAAAAATGAATTAATGTTCATTATTCCTTGCAGACTACTTAAAGTGAATATATATTACATATTGTGATTTTCAAATCAAGCCTAGTGTGGATACTGGACTTTAACAGTTTAACTCCTTATTTTAATCAGTTCACTTATGCTTGTAAATCAAAAAATGATACTATAAGAAGATATTATGGAAATAATATATTTTATGTAATGCATGTCAATACTTGGTTATGAAAATTTTAGGTCGACCTGTTCATCCACCCAAATGAAACTCAAGTTTTAATGACAAAATATAATCAATATACTTATAAAATTATAAAAAAATGAAAATATCTACCATTTTAATCACAACATAATAACTTTTACAGCATAGATGAAAGTTAAATCTTTATTGGCATTAAGAGATTTTAGTAAAATATCTTGAATAAATTATAAATTATGGTAAAGTCAAAGCACACCAAATTTCTAAATAAAATATCTTATGGGATTTACATTATATAATATTGGCATTTTGGATGGGGATTTGGCTCAGTGGCATAAGCACCTGCTTTGCAAATGAATGTCTGTGAGTTCGATCCCTGATAACAAATATAAATATATAGGCATTTTGATCTTTATTTTGCTATATTTTGGCTTTATAATATTTAAAAGCTTACAAACACCATTTTAACTTGTTTTTTCATAGTTAGCATCTTGAAAATTATACAGATCTTAGCAGATTATTTGGAAAGCTAACTGATATAAGTTATCTAAGATCTTAGTAGGGTACTTGCCTGAATATAGAGGAACAAATTATAATAGGAAATAATTAAAATATGTTATATACACATATAGATCTGTCAAAATGAAATGCATTAATCTGTATAGCCTGTATGCACTGATGAAAAATGTAGAAAAAGTACAAAATAAAATTGTGAAAAAAGAAACTAGAAAATAAAAAATTCTAAAAGTTCCTATCATTAAATGATTCTTCCTAATTCCTTGAAAATACCATACCACAAAAATAGGAGATTGGAACTTCTAACATCTCTTTAAAATGTGAAAGATGATTCTTCTCATAAGGTATATTATTAAACACACTGATTTTATGGATACTGGTGTGTTTCTCAAATCCACCATGAGGGGAAAATAAAGCTAATTATTCCAGCTCCTGGAATACTGCTGCCTGACATTCTTCACACTGTCAAGTCTTCATTAGTGATTGTCTCAGCTGAAGAGGACAACTACTGACAAGATCGTTTCTCCACTTCAGATATCCACATCCAATTACTGATGTATGAAAATTCCAAAGACTCATTCTTCTCAACCTTATCTCAGGAATTCTCTGATGATTCATTTCATTTACCAAACCATCTCTTTGAGACTGCTGTGCTGTCAAACTTCTCTCTCTAATCCCATTTCCATCTCCTAATTTTAACGATGTTGACCCCCAAAGTTAGAGTTAGCTGCAATATTTCATCAAATCACTACAAGTACTTTAGTAAAAGGTGTTGTTATCATCTCCTGTAAAAGTCTGGGACATATAGAGATCAAGTAAGTGATCCAGTGTCATGAAAATATTACTTGAGCCAAATCTGCAGTCCACATCAAGCGTAGTGAATTCTGGTGGTTCCATATACATTCTATCACTATTACCATCTTGTTCATGTGAGCTATCAAACTTCAGAGAGAATGTTATATTCAATGTTCTTTCATGAAAAGATACTTTCTTTCAAGTCAATAACTATGACATAGAAATTCTTTACTACTAATAAATAACTAGTAAAGAACACTCAAAACCAAGTCAAAGCAAAAAACAAAATGGTACTGTAAGTTTGAATTTTTGTTGAGCTACTCATTTTATAAAACCATGATTATTTAATTTAATATCAAGGTATATCTTCAATGTTTCAAAGTTGAATTTGTATTAATAAACTTTTTCTGGTTGTAGTTTCTAATGTAATTAAATTCCTTGAATTTCTGAATATTACAGGTTTTATTTGCAATCGATAGTTTTGTTACCAGAGTGTTAGTAATCTTTTGAAAAAACTGCTCAAGTGTGGAAAAGGCAGGGTTCAGTATTTTTTTAAGATTTCTAACTTTTGGAGAGATCCAAGATGGCTGACTGAGTGGTAGAATGGTAAGAGAGCCTCTCTGAAAAGAAAATAACTCAGATGCTAGAATCTAACAACATGGAGAAAGCCAGACAAAAGGAGAGGAATTCTTATGACCCAGGAAGAAACTGAGGAAAAAAAAAGAAAAAAAAAAGAATAAGAAGAAACATGGATGGAGGGCTGGAGCTGGGCAAGCTCTGGTCGCTGTACTGGGCATATCTTAGAGTCAGGCGATTCACGATCGAGCTGAGGTCATGGCCCTGCCAAGAGTGGGAGTTGGTGAGCTCGAGACACTTGGCTGGAGGAGGCGGTGTGGCAGGGAGTGGAAATGGCAAGTCAAGCTGCACAAACTTTGGTGAGTGATGGGAACTGGACTCCCCAGAGGGGGATGGCCAGCTAGATGACATTTTGGAGTTCGGCAGGGATGGCTTGAATCACAACCTGAGGCGGTGTCAGTTGATGGCTCCTGGCCCAAAGCAGCTTGGTAGGATCTGCTCGGGCTGGGCCAGGCCCTTGGTTGTAACCCATTAGCTGGGGACTAAACTGTCCTGAGACAGTGGCATCCCCAGGGAACACACAAATGTGCTGAGGCATCCACTGGATGACTGACATAGGGGTAGGGGCCGGATCACAGTTTGCACCTCAAAGATTAGCAGCAGACTGGGGGGTGGCACTTCCCTAACCAGTGTGCTGCAGAAAAACTGTGGGCAGTGCGAGAGGCCCAGCAACCTCCACCACTCACCCGTCTGAAGGAGGCCAGAATCATGACAAGACAGAGAAAAAGCAAAAGGCCTCCATCAACCAAACCAGGGAAAGTGAGTCCAGTAGAGGTAAATGGAGAGGAGGTTGAGGGCAGCAAACATGTAATATCAGACATGGCCTCATCGGAAATAAAGAAATACTTCTGTGACCTCATCGGCGAATTTAAATCTGAGATTTTAACTCAGGTGAAGCAAGATATAAGATTAATAAAAGAAATGCTGGGCACTCCTCAAGAAGACACAAACAGAAGAATGGAGGAACCCAGAGAAAGTAGAGAAGCCTTTGATGAAGAATGTAAACAAAATCTAGAATGCATAAAACAGATCCAAAGAGAATATCAGGAAATTAAAAACTCCACTGAAACCTGGCAAAACCTTTTAACAGAAACTAAAGAAAAAATTTCAAAACTTGAAGATAGATTTACAATGTATGATCACGAAAGGAAGGATCTCTTAAAAATAACAAGGAAGCAGGAAGCAATGATACAAAGGCTAGAAGATGACAAGAGGATTTATACTCTAAGAATAAAAAATGTGAATGAAGATGCAATGACAAATACAAATGAAATAAAAAGTCTATTCACAGAAATAATTAAGGAAAACTTCTGAAACATATGTAACAGAACTGAAGTTCAGATAAATGAGGCATACAGAACTCCAGCCAGCTACAACAAAAACAGTTCTACACCCAGTCATATAATAATCAGGATCCCAGAAATCCATCACAAGAACAGAATATTAAAAGTGGACAGAGAAAAGAAACAGATTATCTATAAAGGAAAACTCATCAAAATCAGAGTGGACTTCTCGATGCAAACCATCAAATCAAGAAGAGCTTGTAGTGAAATATTCCAAGGCCTGAAAGAAAATAACCTCAAACCCAGAATGATGTGCCCTGCAAAACTGTCTCTCAAAAGTAATGGAGAGACAAGATATTTCCATGACAAAGAGGAACTGTGGGAGATCGTGACTACCAATCCAACCCTGCAAAGAATATTGAAGGATATTCTAGAGAGAAGAAAATCACCAGGATTCCAGGAACAATGACAGAAAGGCCTAAAAGAAAGTGACAGACAGTGGAATGAAGGAAAAAAGATTTGTTATACCATTGTTTTATCTTGACTGATTTTATTTGAATCTGGTATGCTTGAGAATATCAAGTCTGAGAGTACAGGCAACTACTCTGAAGATGACAAGATTCAATAGGATACCCATTCTGGTTTGATTGTTAACTGCCTTTGAAGTTCTATAATGTCTCCAACATTTAGCTTTTATTAATAGTGTAATTCAATGCTAAGTTTAATTATACTATGTTTGAACAGTAAAGACAATTTTATTGAAAATAACAAGAGACAGCATAGTAACTACTGTAGATCACCTAGCATTGTGGTTTTATATGTCCTTGTCATTTTGTGTTTCTCTAGGAATTTGTATTGTTGACTTGTTTTGATTTGTTTCTCCCTCTAATACAGAAAGGCTAGGTATACATGTAGAAACTTATACATGTGTAGAACTTCTAAGTAGTTTATGAGAATGGATTATAGTTATTTAAAGAAAAAAAAGACAGGAAAAGATAGTATTCTAAAGGATATAACTGCATGTATGTTTAACTGTGTAGGATTGATAACCGTATTACTAAGTTTTTTTTTTTTTGGATAGATGAGCAGAACTGTTTGCAGTCTCACTGTTAAATGTCCACTTTGTAGGCTTTATTTTTTTGTAATTTGAACAACTACTTCTAAAAGGAAAATATGTAATTATCAACTAGTGATTTCTTACTGGTTACTATTTTTGGTTTTTTGTTTTGTTTTTGGAATTTTTTAATTATTTCTACCTTCTTTCTGTTTAATACTGGAAAGTGTGCTTTATCAGAAAAATAAATGGTGGCTGAATCTAAAGGGGGATAGGTCCTAGGATTGTAACATGGTAAATTTAGTTGCTCAAATATTTGAAGTTAGTGGTCACCATCAAAGCTTTCCACAGTAGCCTCCTGGCAAGTCTCTGCACTTGGGAAATGGAATTATTGGTCCAGAAAGTTTTACTATTTTTAGTCACTTTTTTTAAAGACAAGTAGGTTATTGGGTATTTACTCATTTGTCCTTCAAAAATTTCTGTTCTGAGAACATTTAGAATCTCATTTGAAGTAAAATCCGTATTTTTTTGGTTTAAGATCTTCATTATAATTAACATCCTAATTGCACAGAATAGTGCAAATGGACTGAGTACTTAGTATGCTTTACTAAAAGTAATCTCAAATAAAATCATCCTGTTATTATATTATTCTGATAAAACACCTTAAGGTTCAAGAGCTTCAATGATTTATATCAACTATATTGTAAGGGGCATTCAATCATATTTGCTAACTTTCGTTTATTATGCTTATTTTGATTTACATAAAAAATTTTATATGCCTTTATGCAAAGCATATTGTGTCACAGATACTTACAGAAGCAAATACACGTATTTTTAAATATACAAGTAAATACTACCATTTTCATTCACTCCTTAGATGTTCCCTAGAATATATCACAATTATCTTTTCCTGAATTTTCCATACATTCTTCCATATTTTTACAAGTAATGAGTGCTCAGTATGTAGTACCCTTTTCCCCCATTTTATATACCCACATTTTATTTTCTAAACTACAGTTTAAGCATCACTTTTAGGAAAACTTCCCTCTCATCTTTTCATTCCTTCTGAAAGCTATTGTATGCTTTATTTATCTCTGATGTTTAGCCTCCTGAGTGATGACCAGTGCGTAACAGGTGTTCACTAAATCCAAGATGCTCCTCCTGCTTATTTCATTGAAATCAGCACACAGCTGTAGCTAATAGTGAATGGTTTTGCTATAAATTTACCAGAATGGCATGAACAGAAAAATGAGATGCACAAATCTATGCATGTCATTTTGGAAAGCTGATGAGTAATTGGCATTAAGTCCTAACATATTTTTATTCTTAGCCAGAAATTTCATTTCCATATATAAACATGACAGAAATATCTTCATTTATTTATCAAATTATATCTGAAAGTGTTCAAAACAACATTATCTATATTAATTCAAACATGGGAATTATCAAAATACCCATGTAGAAAGGAATATATCTTGATAAGTTCACCTTGGGCAGTACTACAAAATGAATGCATTCAACGCTCTTTGACTACATTCAACAATTGGACCCATCTCACAAGATGAAGATTGAGGAAAATAATTTTGACAAGAAGAATATATGATTCTATGAATAAGAAATGCAATCTAATTTATACTGTTACAAGTCTAGAAAATAGTTATCCAGACAGTGAACAGTGTGATGTTCTGTTTCTTGATCTGAGTGCAACAACACAAGAGTGCACAAGTATTGCAAGTCATTTAGCTATATTTGCCTGTTCGGCTTCCCGTTTCTGTTGTGTTATACTTAATAAACCCTTGCTCAACCTCTTGCTTTTGGCTCAACCTTTCTGAATTCTTACTTTTACTATGGGCATTTTATCAAGAGTGTTAAATTTTATCTTACATCAAGTTAACAGTTAGATTAACATAGTTTTACAGACACTGGCAGAACATAGGACTCCCTGGTCAGTTAAAAAGGTTTTATTATTAATGGCAAAGGTGTTAGTCAGAGAGTCATCATTTGTGATCTAATGGTCTGCATGAAAACAAAAGGAAATCCAAATATTGTGTTTAAGTCAGCAAGCAACCTTGTCCTTCACTTTATAAGGTTGCAACATCTCTGTCTTTCAAGGATATTTTCTATACAAATTTCCTTAAAAGGTTATTGCAGAACAAAGAGTCACAGACTGTGCTATCAAGTCATGCAGAAACATGAAAGAGAAATTGAAAATTGTATCCCAGGTTTCATTTTCCTTTCCTTTTAAATTTCAATTTTCCTCAGCATCCTCGACTCATGACACTTTATTTTAATCAATAAATTATTTTTTGGGGAAGTATTATCATGGGTTGGGACCAAAGAATTTATATCAGTATTTACTCTACCCACGCCTGTTTTACATTTGTAATTCCTCTCTTAAAATTTTTAGTAGTTCTTAAAAAGATTCTGAGAAATATTTGGGGCATTATGAGAAACTGGACTAAATATATTTTTTCTTCTCTGGCTAAGGTTAGGTGTTCTACTTTTTCTTTTTCTCTCTGCCATCATCACAGACAAACACACCAAAAGAAAAATAGTGGAAAACTTAGAACATCAATTGGTTTATTTTAGCCCCTGTTTATAAACATGTGGATCATCCTAGAGCCTTGGGTGTTGACTATTTCCAGTTCACTTGCTGAACCAGAAAGAAAACTCCTGAAGTTTATTAGATGATTGTCTCTTTCTCTTGCTAGAACCATCAGATAGATATGGTATTTGTGACCTTGCAAGTGGGAGGGCAGATGGAAAGATAAGAGTCTGTAGCACCGGCAATAAGCTCTAGCAATCCTTTTATAGGGAGAAGATATTTTATCTGTCTTTCTTCTTTAATGACAAATAATATATATAGAAAGGGAAACATTTCTTATAGCCCCAAGATTGGAAATCTATATATAGTTTTGGCTAAAGAAATCTCAATATGGCAAAAAGGAAGAGAGGGAGGGTAATGCTTACTTTCCTTTTCAATATTTCACTATTAATTCAGCTTAGATTTTATTTGAAAAGGCAGTAATTCTTAGGAATGGAAAGGATAAGATTAGATGAATGCCATTCAAACTATTCACTAATAATTAGGATAATAAAAATGAAAGTCAGATATTGAATTTCCCATTCTTTTTTCAGGTCCACTGGTTACTTTGGTTCTATGGGCAGGGAAAAAGGAGATGACAGAGTTGAGATGCGATACCAATATCTAGGGTACAGAGTCTTCTAAAATAAAGAAAACAGAGCCAGAGGAGCAAGCATTTATAGAATCTATACAAGACTGCGAATGTTTGCAAAGTGTAGATTAATCTGAACAACGGTGAAATAAAATAAGAACAAACATTACAAATATAATGAATAAAGACTACCAAAAAAGGATATATCTCTGTGAACATTGTTGCATTGAATTGACTCTTTAAGAAAATAATAACTTCATAAACCATCCAGCTTTCAATATGGAAGTGATTTGGCTGTTAAACATGACAAAAATAAATATGTTGTCATGAATTCTCATAGTGAAATGAAACTAACATGCAGAAAAGATAGTCTGAGGCCAATTGTTCCAGCAGAGTTGACGGGGGAGTCTCAAAAAGGTTCTCTGAAAAAAAAGGACATAACAGGAGAGTTGGAAGAAACAATGGGTAAAGGGCTAAAGACTGAGCTGAGAGAATTTGTTTACTTATAAGCAGAAATAAAGGTAAGAAAAAAGACAGTGATCCTGGCAAAAAAAGGGTGGGAGAAATAGAGGATTTAAAATAGTTTTTACAGTTTATATTTTATTACAAGTGAAACTGGGAATGATTGAACTGATTAAACAAGCATAAGATAACCTGATTTGAATTCTAAAATGTCACCTTGACTATTAGGTGGAGAATGGTTTGATAAAGGTTGTATCAAAATTAAATGTGAGTAGGAAATAATTTTCAGAACACAAAAAGTTCTCTGACAGTATCAACTGTGGGTAATAGGAAAGAATCACTATAGTAGTGGAATTTCAAATTAGAATACATTGAAGTGAAGAGAATGAATATATATTCAGTAAACTTCTTTAAAAGTTCATAGTGATGTTTTCCTTCACACAGTAAATATTAGAAACTAATAATGAGTTAAAGAAAGAAATATTAAGACTGAGGATATGAGATTTGAATAGGCAATCCTGGACTGAGTTACCTTTTATAAACCATTATGAGAATATTCAAGAAACCCAGAGCAATAGAAATAAGTAAAAGAACACCCATTAGAGAATATTCAAGAAAATCAGAGCAAAAGAGATCCATATGATCATTTTTCATTTTTAGGAGATTCTTCATGAAAGGATGTGAATTAAATATAAGAGTAGATGCAACAAAAACAATAGACCTTAAAAAGGCAGTTTGACATACTTTGCAAGAAAACACAATTATGGCTCTTTTAATTGGCTCTGGAAAAAATGTAGTAATAGCTTTAGCAAAGGCGTGAATATACTCTGCTCTTGCAAAGCATTTCCTCAGGCTTAGCATGAAGAAAAAGGAACTTGAAAACTTATAGAGATTATGCAAAACTGCATTTCACCATACCCTACTGCATCAGTTACTTTTCATGACACACTGTATAACAAACACTGAATTCAATTACCCAGAATATTGTGCACTAGTGTTTTTATTAGTGTATGTTAGTAATACAGAATACTGACATTTCTTTTGAGAAATTGGTACATGCATATAACATAGATTGATGATTTGATATTTTTTACATTTGTGATTTTTATTAGTATTTATGTGAAGTATATAATAATTATATTCATTATAGAAAATTGGTACATGTACACAATACATCACAGTTTTTTGCTTTGTTATCATCAGATTCACTTATTTATCTGATAAGTCCTTATAGAGTTAATTGTAATATGTTGAGAGTAACAACCAGACTAACAGGACAAAAATCTATAAAAACAATAAGACAATTATAGTAATTTAACATAACCTTTTAGATACATTATCTATGCTGGATTGCAATAACCTATTTTTATCTATTTGTCCAACTGTATGCCTTTTATTTGGTACTTTATGTATTGAATTTTTCCTTTAAGAAAAATCATGTAACATTTAAGCTTGTGTGTATGTTTTATTTACTTAATGTTATAATCACAATGCATTTCCATTTTTCTACAAATAACTCAAGTTTATTCTTCTTTATGGCACAATAGTACTCCATAAATATAACATTTTCCTTATTCATTAATTTATTGATGCACATATAAGCCATTTCCAAGATTTAGCTATTATAAATTGTGCTGCCATAAACCTGGGTATGCACATGTCAGTGAGGTATGATGGATGCCTTTAATATTTTTGAGAAGATACCAAGAAGGGAACAATATCTGGATTAAATGGAACCTCCAATTTTAGTTTTTTGAAGAATCTTCATCCTGATTTCCAGAGATGCTGCATCAGTTTATACTCCAAATAACAATGAATTCTTCATTTTCTGCATACTGGCTAGCATTTGTTATTGCTTGATTTCTTGATGGTATTTGTTGTGGATTAAAAGTGGGTTGTCAACTTAACACCAGCTGAATTGAATCAGCATGGTGCCCAGTATAGATGACCCACCTGAGCACTGTTGCCAGCATAAAAGAGACCTGGAGAGGAACAGTGTAGCATTGTGGGTCTCGTAAGTGCTGTGGCTGTTTAGAGCCATTGGTTCTCCTGAAGGTGGTTGTCATATTGGCTCCTCTGATATGACCTCACCTATCATCATTGGAGCAACTCAGAACCTTGTTTCTGTGAATGGCTGTGGTTCACTTTGGGGGAGCTCTGATCGTTACCTTGAGCATCACTTCCTGGCTCTGAAGGGGAAGATGCCTGCTATTTAATTTCAAAGACAAGTTTGTCATGCTGGCTTCCTGATATTTATTTGGCTGTTCTCATCGTTAGAGGAGCTCAGGAACTCATTGTCACTGAGGATGGCTGTGGTACTTTTTGGGGGAATGCTGGGTCTTATTTTTAGTGTCACTTCCTGGCTCCAGTGCAAAATCCTCAAACTACTGGTTCAGATCCTTCACCCGGCTGGCATAGACTTTCTAGCTTCCACCACTGACCTTTTGACCTTCTCAGCATAAATCTGTGAAGCAGACTTGCATGAGTCACTGCCATAGGCTCTAGGTCTTCAGCTGGATTTGCACAGGACATTGTTATGGGATCTAGGCCCTTGGCTAGATTTCCTTGGGTCTTTAGAGTGTGGATAGAGTTCCTATACTTTCTTTGTATTTAAATCCTTGGGAGACCATCATAAAATAATACTATAAATGATGTGTTCTGTATGTAATTTTTCTCCTTGCAACCCCTGACTACAACAGTAGTCATTCTGGAGTGAGATGGAATCTCAGTGTTGTTTAATTTGCACTTCTTGAATGGGAAGCAGTGCAGAGCATTTTTTCATTTTTTTTTGGCCATTTGTACTTCTTCATCTGACACATATCTCTCATTTCAGATGCTCATTTTCATTTGGTTGTTTAAATTAGGGTATTTTTTTGGTCTTTATATACTCTAAATATTGGTCCCTTGTCTGAGGAGTAAATTGGAAAAACTTTGTTCCAATTCTGTAAGTAGTCCCTTCACTCTGTTAGTGGTTTCCTGTTCTATGCAGAAGTTTTTTTAATTTGATGTGAATCCATTTGTTGATCTTTATTATTCTTTGTTTTGCAAACTAAGGTTTTGTTCAGAAAATCTTTTCCTAAACCAATGCCTTCAAGAATTTTAAATAGTCTTGTTAGCTCAGGTGAATGTTTCAAGAACTATATTGAGCATAAATAGTGACAGAGGGGATCTGTGTCTAGTGCTTGATTTTACAGGGAAAGCTTTCGGCTTCTCTATATTTACTATCATGGTGACCATTGGTTTGTGTTAGATGGCTTTTATCAGATTGAGATAAAGACCTTTTTTCCCTATTTCTGTCAAGTTTTTTTTTTATCATGAATTGATGTTGGATTTTCTCAAATCCTTTTTCTGTGTCTGTTGAGATGATCATGTGATTTTTGTTCTTGCTTCCGTTTATGTTATGTATTACAATTTTTCATTTGCATGTATGGAACAAACTATGCATCCTTCGAATGAATTCCACTTGGCTGTCTTCTAATAATGATTATCAGCATCTTTTTGAGGATTTTTACATCTATTTTCATTAAAGAGATTGGCCTGCAAATCTCTCTCTCTCTCTCTCTCTCTCTCTCTCTCTCTCTCTCTCTCTAATGGATCCTTTTCTGGCTTTTGAATAGGGTAACACTTGGTTCCCAGAAAAACTTTGGGGACATTGCTTCTCATTTGATTTCATCACAGTGTTTGAGAATTATTGACATTAGATCTTCTCTAAAGTTCTTATAGAATTTGCCAGTGTATCTGTCATGATCTGGGCCTTTCTTAGTTGGTAGTTTTTTTTTAATACTTTCTCAATATCATTGACTGATACTTGATTATTCAGGATTTTTATAGTTTCTTGATTTAACTTTGGTAGTTCGTATGTATCTATGTATCTATCTATTTCTTCTGAATAGTAGTGATTCTCAGTGTAATTGCCGATAGTCATAGATTTTTACAGAATCTGTTGTGATTTTGCCTTTTTGATTTCTAATTATATGGATTTGGATTCTTTTTCTCCTTTATTTTAGTAAGATTGGATAAGGGTTTGCTGATGTTATTTAATCTTTCAAAGGACCACCTATTCAATTCATTAATTATTTTTATTATTTTACTCTCAATTTCATTAATTTCTTCTCCAATTTTATAATTTTCTTCCTTGGACTAACTTTGAGTTTCTGTTGTTATTGTTTTTCTAGAACCTTGAGGCACATTATTAGGTTATTTTCCTTCTCTCTGCTTTTCTGATGTGGGAATTCAAAACTATAAACTTACATTTTAGGACTTCTTTCAGTGTGTGCCACATGGATTATTCAGGATTTTTACACTTTCTTGATTTAGCTTTGGTAGTTCATATGCATCTATGTATCTATCTATTTCTTCTGGAGAATAGTGATTCTCAATGCAATTACCAATAATCCAGAATTTCTTAGTGGCATTATCAATTCATTGTAGAAACTAACCTCCTCTTTAATTTCATCTGTGACATATTGGTTACTCAAGAGAGTATCATTTCATTTTTTTTTTGCTTTTATATAGTTTCTTCTGCCATTGACTTCTAGTTTCATTGCATTATGATATGATAATATGCATGGAATAATTTTAATTATTTTGTATTTACTTATGAATGCTTTATGGGCTAGTATGTGGTCTATTGGGGTGAAAGTCCCATGTGTTGCTGAGAAGAACATGTATTCTGTTGTTGGGTGGAACACTAGATATGTATGAAGTGCATTTGTTCCAAGGTTTTGTTCAACTGTCATAATTCTTTGTAGATATTTTTTTGCCAATTTAATCTGTCCACATGTAGAAATGAGATATTGGAGGTCCCCTATTACAATTGTTATTGATATCTACCTGAATTTTCGTGTCCATTACTATTTGTTCTATGAAGTAGGATGTATCTATATTTGGTGTGTGTGTGTGTGTGTGTGTGTGTGTGTTTAGAACTGTTAATTCTTCCCCTTGAATTTTTTTCCTTAACCAATGTGTAGTCATCTTCTTTGTCTCTTCTGAATGAATCTTGGTTTGAAATCCACTTTGTCCAAAATTGCAATAGCAACACTTTTCTGGATTCCTGTTGGATGGGATACTGCTTTCTATCCTTTAATTTTTAATCTGTGATTTTGTTTTTGTGTTAAACACATTATTGTTATTGTTATTATTATCATTTTTGGTGCCAGGGATCAAACTCATGACCTCGTGCTTGCCAGGCAGGTGCTTATGCTGCTGAGGTAAATCCCTGGCAACTGCACATTATTTTTATTTCTTAATCCCTTCAGCCAATCTGTGCCATTTGATTAAGCAACTAAGACCATTCACATTAAGAGTTATTTCTGAAAGGTATTGATATAGTCATGTCATCGCATTATTTTCCTCCTGCAATTTTTTTTCCCTTTTGATTAGCGGCTTATTCCAACAGGTTTATTCTTTCTTTTTGAATTATTGCATTGTTGTCTTAATTGTCTCTTTCTAGAATAAACTTGATAATTTTTTTGTAATGCTGGTTTTGCAGTCATAAATTTCTTGAGGTGCTCCTCTTGTCATGGAAATATCTTATTTCTCCATTAAATTTAAGTGAAACCTTTGTAGGATACATACATTGGGGGCGGAAGTTGTTATCGTTTAGTACTTGAAACACTTCACTCCAAGCCCTCCTGGCCTTTAAGGTTTGTGTAGTGAAGTTGCTATAATTCTAATGAGTTTTCAATCCCTTTGCTCACTCTCCATTTAGTACGCATCATTAGCCGAGATAGTGATCACCTAAACTGGGCTGGGCTTTGAAGGAGCAGCACTACTCCCTGCACTTATGCTCATGTTTCTTGAATTTACAAACTAACTCAGTTATTCTCTGGATGATAGCAGAAGCATAAGATTGCAAGCAGAGAAACACAAGACTCCTTAAAGCCAAAACGCAAGCAAGACATCTTATCATTTTAACTGTTTTCTGTTAGCTACAACAGGTCCCATAGACAAACTCCCAGAAAAGGAAGGTTAGAGTAACAAACTCCATCTCTTGCTTAGGCAGGGATAAGATTAAGTAAAAATTTCTGAGCAAAAACTAAATTAAAAAAATCTGTTTTCCTCTACTTCCCTTATGTTGGCTCCTTTACTCAGCGCCTATATTTTCTAATTAGGAAAAATCAATTAGTAAGAAACTGAGCCAAAAACCCACTAAGAATTGATGTACTATCGTTTGGATAAATACTTGTATTTTGAAAAAAAAAAGTGTAGTCACTGATGGTGTCAGTTTGGACAAATCATGGGAGCTATACTTTGAGAGAAGGCCTTTATTGTGCATATTACACAATGACAGATAAGCTATAAAGACCAGGATAATATTTCCCCTCTGTATTTAATTTCTTGATTTTATTATTTAAATGAGGTTTCTTTTTCTCCTTTCCTCATTTAGTAAGACACACTCTTCTGCAATCATAGAAGCAAATCAAATGCTATGTTCACCGTAATTGTAAAGATCTCAGATTATTAGGCTTTACTGGCCTAGTGAATTGTTGGTATTTTCATAAAAGAAAATCATAACATCATAATTATAAAATAATCCAAATCTCAGCCTACTGAAACTGTACCATTATCATTTTCATTTGTGTTCTTTGTTAGATTTGAGTATTCAAATTTCCAGAGATCTTTGGGCTTTTAATATTCACAATATACCCACAAATAGATTCAAACTGCCATGAGTACTATTTTGCATTAAATAGGATAACACAAATCATGCCTTATTTTATTGTTTATTTGGCAATTTATTTTGTGTTACACTTGCAAAACTTCCCAAAGTACTGCTAAATGCAGTAGTATGCTCCGAAGTAAATTATTTCCCAAAGAATATTTTAGGATTCTGTATTTTGTACTAGTTCCTCCTGCTCCCAGCATACACACACTTTCCTCATAAAACCTGCACATCACAGCACACACACACACACACACACACACAAACAAACAAATCTTACTAACAGATGTCATTTTATTTTTAAAACAAATATATGATAGAATTTGAGTTTTGCAAATGAGAACTACCAGACCTGTAGCAGCAAATTTTAATAAACTTATTTTAGGACAGAGGAGACAGTGACAGTAATTACTTTATGGGTGGTAGAACAACCACTGCTCTAATAACAATAAACTTTGTTAAATTTTTTAAGCACTACTCTGGATCAGGCACAAGGCTAACACTTCAAATAATTAGCTAGGATTATTTTCCTTCTTAATTTTCACTTAGCTTTTAGTATTATCTTCTTGGATACATGAGGAAGCAGGCACTGAAATCTCAAGTTATTTCTTCAAATTCACACGGCTAGCTTTAAACTCAGAGACTGAATTATTGATAACTTTTTCCATTCCATACTGTCTCTGTGTAGTGAAGAATGAGAAATTAGACGAAGGAGCACAACTTTTATCAGCTGACTTCCAGAGCACACAGTTGAGCCATACTACCATAAATTGGGAATAGGTCATCTACTAATGTTTAGTGGCAGAAATTAGAGTAGGAAGTTATTGGATATGAAAAGTCACCCCAGTAATGTCAACAATTACAACAATAGCACTTGATACCCAGGGAGGAAAATTCAATACGATTTATCTCTTATTTTTTTATTGTTGTCACATCTACGTGATGCCTAATGAATTGCATTCATCTTGTAGAAGTGGGATCGCCATCACTTTGTTTCCCCTTTCCCATAACCTGATTCCCTTCCCATCTCCAGAAAACCTGCATCCCTGTTTCCTACCAACTCTCTTTTATTTTGCTCTCTAAATTATTTATATTTGGGGTTTCTCATATGACAGAACTCATGATATATTTATCCTTCTGAGTATTAGTTTCTCTGCTTTGCATCATGGTCTCATGTTCCATCCATTTTCCTACAAATAACTCAAATTTATTCTTCTCTATGGCTGAGTAGTACTCCACTATACTTATCTACCACATTTTCTTTATTCATGCATCTGCTGATGAACATACTTGCCACTTCTGTAATTTAGTTATTATAAATTGGGTTTATGAAAACACATCACTGTAATGTGATGACCTCACCCTTTTTTCCTTTCTTTCTTTCTTTCTTTCTTTCTTTCTTTCTTTCTTTCTTCCTTTCTTTTTTGTATCAGGGATTGAACTCACAACCTCATGCTTACCAGGCTGACTTCACCATTTTCAAGAAGATATCCAGAAGAGAAGTAGCTGGGGCAAATAGAATTTCTGTTTTATATTTTCTGGAGAATCTCCATATTAGTTTCTATAGTAGATGTACTAGTGTCCATTTCAACCAACAATGCAGAATGCTGTCTTTTCTCTTGCAACCTCACCAGCATTTATTGTTTTCTGAGTCCTTGAAGATAGCCCTTCTCACCAAAGTGAGAGAAATTCAGTTCTTTTTTGATTTACATTTCTCTAATGATCAAAGATGCTGAACATTATTTTCATGTACGTATTGGTCATTGGAGATCTTCTTTTGAGAGCTATCCATTTATTTTAAATGTCCATGATTTGATCAAAACATGGACATTTAACGTGTTAGACCCATTTTGATAGGTCTAGTAGTTTTTAATTTTTATAAATTCTAGAAACTAGCCCTCTTTTGGAGAAATATCTAGCAATTTGAATCTCATTCTCTAGTCTGTCTTTTCATTCAGTCAGTCACTTTCTTTGCTATATACAAGCTTTTTAATTTTATCAAATCCCATTCATTGATTTGTTGTATTACTTCTTTTGTGGGTTTCTGTTCAGAAAGTCTTTGCCTAAACTTATGTGTTTAGGAGTTTTATGTGTCTTATCTTTCAACAAATTCAGTGTTTGCTTTTTATCTAGGTCTTTGACCCATGTTGATTTGATTTTAGTATAGGTTGAGTGATTCAGACCTAGATTCATTTTATTGTATGTAGTTAACTGGTTTTCCAAGTTACCATTTGTGAAAAAGACTATTTTTCCCCAGTATAGGTTTTCTGCCCTTTAATCAAAAAATCAGATGGCTGAAAGTGCATGAGATTGTTTTACATTCTTTACTCTATTCTATTGGTCAACATATCTCTTTTTGTGGTGGACTGTGCTGTTTTTATCACTGTAACACTGTAGCTTAACTTGAGATCTGGATTGCAATACCTCCTTTTTTTGCTTTTGTGGCTCAGTATTACTTTGGCTATTTTAGGTATTTTCTAGTTCCACATTAAGTTTTAGTTTTTCTAGTTCTGTGGTGAATGCTGTGGGCATTTTTACTGGGAATTGCATCTCATCTGTGTATTACATTGTGATATGGCCATTTTGACAGTATTAAATATGTTTCCTCACCATCTGAGTAATAAGCAAGGATGGATTCCAAAATGCAAGAATCCCAGAACAAATGAATAAATTGTGGCTGGAGTTGGACAAAAGAAAAGGTTTGGGCACCTGTATTTGACTTTCCTGTGTTCCTGCCTCACAACTCATAGGAGTATCCAAATTTTTTTCATTCTGGACACAACCAGAATAGCAAATTGCTTACAATACAAAAAAGGTAAGTTTGTTGCTCAGGGAACAATGAAAAGATAAAACATATAAAATATACAAGGGAAAAAGAAAGCTGAATTTTGGAGTCAGTATGATGAAGGGAAAAAACCAAGGGCAGAATGTCTTACAAGTAAATTGCAGCCAAGCAATCATCCTTTCCCCTTGTAGTGAGTCAGTATCTAGATATTTGAAATGGACGTTGGAAGAGATAGTGAGTTCATTGTTGTTGGGGACCATAAAATATAAATTGAGTCTAGGGGACATCCAAGGTTGTCCGTGTCTTGCCCTTTGAGCCAGATTGGAGATTGCCCCTTTGTCACATCATTGTGCCACTTGTCTAGCACATCCAGTCTCAAACCCCGCCCCCCCCCATTTTCCTTCAATGAATAAAAACCAAGATTCTGGGTGCTTTGTGGCCTTTTGTTCCCTGTGAAAAACTGGTCATCTCAGATCCCTGAGATCCCTGACTGTACCTCTCTTTTGTCTCTTGCTCTTTCCTCTCCCCAAGCACCATAAACAGGCAGAAGACTGGGTGCTCACTGCAGGGGTGCCAGATAAGTGGTGTGATGGAAAGAGTTTGCAATACTGTGTCATTTAATTTCCAGTACTTAATTTAATTTCCAGTATTCTCAAGGTTTTTCAATGTTTCCAGAATTTTGGAAAGGAAAAACCACATTAATTTTGCATATTTAGTCAAAAGTAGACATAAAATATACACTATTACCTTGTTAAGTATGCAACTCTGAGTTTTATCACATGTTTCAAGTTGAGTGATAATTTAATTGGCCATTTTCAATAGACTTTTCACTCAAACTTGGCTATTGCAGTGAAAACCACTGCAGACTTTTCTGTAGTGATGGAAAAATTTAGAACTAAATCCTGCTACTTTAACATGTATAAAGTGACACTTTAAGATATATAACACTGTAATAACCCAAAGAAAACTTTTTGTTTTTACTTGTTTTTTGTTCATTTGTTTGCAAGTACTGAGTGCCAAGTCCAGGGTTTTGACAATATACTATATTCCCAGATCTTTTTTCCCCCAGATCTTTTAATGTTTTTGAGGCAGTTAGTTTCAAATTATATTTTTCTTACCTTTTAACCTAGGATTTCCATCTTATAAGATAAGCAAACAATATAATCAGTTTTCCTGAAGCCTGAAATTATCAGTGCTTCAACTTGAATTCGGATGACACCTTCCTTCCAAATGCTTGTTTCAGTTATTGTTGTGAAAAATTACTTTTTGGGGGCTGGAATGTCTTATTGCTGTTTTGCCCAGAAGTGAATTATTTTCAGAATTTAATTAAAATAAATACAAATAGCATTTTTGTGCCTAACAAATGTCGTTTTAAATAAAGAGAAATCTCTCCCATTCATTTTATGCTGTGTAGGTGAAGAAAGTAAAATACCACATTACTAGGCATTTATTATTTTCATTAAAAAGTAGCTTCCTTTATTTTCTATGAGTTTGTCTTTCTCTTTTGTAAAAGACCTCTTGAAACTAGTCCAACAGGAGATTTGTTGTCTGTGTGAGGAAGAGATAATACTCTTCCCCTATGCTGTGCAACATTTGAGATAAAGCTCAACAAAGTGAATACATAAAAACTGCATCACTAAGGTTAATAAGTTTTTTAGAAATTAAAAATGAGACGTGGCTACTGTGAAACTTAAATTTGGATTTTCAATATTATATATACACAATGTGAACACAGCATACTGAATAGAAATTATATATGATTGTGACATTGTACCACATTTTAAAACACTTCTCAATTCTTCAGGAACTGTATGCTGTCTCCTTTATGTTAAAAATGTAAATGACTTATTTTTGTATAGTTGAAACCAAAACATAAAATTAATAGCAAGAAAATGTTTGTACTTTCTGGAAGACAAGATAGAGAAAAAATGAACTGCAAAGGGCATAACAAAATAGATTATTTTCATTATATTCTGTTATAATTGTGAACTGAAAATGAATTTTTTCAATTATAACCACAAAATTCAAGTTATCCAATGAACCTACTGTGCTTAAGTAAAATTCAGAAACAGAAATTGAGAATGTCAAACCTGGAAGAAGCAATGAATTCAAAATCTTGATCATACTAAGGAGGAAATTGAATCTTAATTTGATTAAACAACTTTTTCCAGTGTCCACTTACAGTTTTACAATTGTATTCCAATCATGAATGTACTTACTTACATGATATTGCAATTTTACTGTAAAACGATATGGATGTTTCATAATGTAGTCTATCTATCTGAACTCAAGGTTGACATATTTATAGTTAGGCAAATTGATCTATTCCTAATTTAAATAGTTTTGCTGATATTTTCTTCTCCTTTAGAACTCAGTAATAGTTCACTCATCTAATATTTACTATTTTTTGATGCAACAGTCATTGTGCTAGACAACTGAAATGAGAAAGACTTACATTGCTTAATACATGAGGATATATAAATGGTTATCATTTGAATTACTGATTTGTATTTTTGGAAAAAATTTAATTTTCTTGATTAGACTCAAATTCCTCAGTATAAAATGTCATGGATCATGTTCAGCAGTAAGTATACCAGTATGGAGGGTTTTTATCTTTTCTTTATTTTTACTTCTTTTAGTGTCACTGAGAATTGAACTCTGGGTCTTTAAACAAAGATACATTATTGCTCCTTTTTATTTCTTATTTTGAGAAAGGGTCTTGTTAAGTCACTGAGTTACCCAAGTTGGGCTCAGACTTTTGATCCTCCTGCTTTAGCCTTCTATATGGTTGGGATTATAGTCATGTGCTACTGTGTCTGACTGAAGGTATGTTTTTTAAAGGCAAGCATGTACTTAATTTTTAAATTGTAGACAAACAAGTTACTTCACTCTGATTTCTTCAGTAATTTAGAATGATTTTATTATCTAAAATATTTTTTAAAAAATAATTAAATAATGAATTATACATAATCATAATGATGATATCTATAGAGATTTACCATATTTGTCAATGACTTGCAAATACACTTTGAATATGGATGGTCATGGGTGATTACTATTACATTCTATGTTTAGATATCTAGGAATTTAAATCTATGTTGATACCTTTTATCTGCATTAATTCTATTTAATATACATATGATCAAACATGCATATATTTTTGCTTAATTGTGTGGCTTGTTCTACTCGGTTTTATTGTTCAAGATTACAAAAATGAGTGGCAGAATGAAAATGTGAAGAGTCAAAGAAACTCAGAAAATACTTTTGGAACTGTCAGAAACAGAGCAACAAGTTGCTAGATGTTATTGTAGGCAATTGCAAAAGAAACGACTCAGAACTGGACAAAGGCAGAGATTAAGAAGTTCAGAAGCACAAGAAATAATCTAGGGATGGAAAGTGATTAGTAATGTCTGAGAGCCATTTTGGAGGTAGGAAGTGGTTGTAGAGTATGGAGATACAAAGAGAGAAGATATAAACTCTATATATTTTGCTAAGAAGCTTGATTTTTAAGATTCACCTTTAATTTCAAAGAGCACAAGCTATCATAAATTAAGAGCCTAGAGAAGGGAGGCTTGTTGAAAACAATAACATTTGAACATAAAAATTAGAATTACTAAACCCTGGATACCAGTTGTAAATTGCCAACATATCCTCTCACATATTCTTTCCAATAATACTTGTTGAGCCAAGGACAAGGGGAAAAGAAATACAAAATTAAACAAAATTTCACCATATCCCAAATTAAATTAATTTAAACTAGTGCAATTTAGGAAGACTCTCATGAGTTACAGAGAGAGTGGAGCACAACAGAAAAATGTAATTTATAACCTGAGTCTAAAGTCCTTACTAGAAAGTTTCAATACTAGGGAATTTCATGTGATTATTCAAAAATAATGACCTGTCACTGATAGCTTATATATACTTTAGTACTAAGAAAAACTAGACAAAAATTATATATGTATATGTATATATATATATATATATATATATATATATATATACATATATACCTCCTGATTTTGTTAACACATTGATGAAGGGGAAACATATATTTGAAGGTAAATATAAAAGCAAAAAGAAAGGTGCAAACAAATAGTACACAAACTGATATTATTAATCTGTATGTAGAAAAGATAATCACATTTATTTTAAACATTTATATTAGTTCACTGATTACAACAAGCATGGATTATCTTTATATTTGAAATGGATAAATTGTAAAAACAGAAGAAAAAGTTAATTGAGATTAATTCAGAAAATAAAATTGAAACATAGGAAATGTAGTCAAAGAACTACTCATTAAAATGGTTTAGAAGTTTAAACATATTCTTTATAGAATAGCTTAAATTAATTAAATGTTCAATTTTTAATGGAAAAAATCATAAAAAATTAGAAACTTTAAAGGATATATTCATAAACTATAATGTAAGCAATTACATTAAACAGGATATATGTAAAATATTCAATACATAAAATTTTGGCAAATAAATTAATGACAAACCATTGAGAAATAAAATTTGAAGGAAATAGTGAATAAAACCACAGAGTTTTAAAAACTGTGGATACATAATCTATCAACTTTAAAAATATTTACAGAAAATAAGACTTATCTAAAGTGACATAATTAGATAAAACCTGAACCAACTAATAAGTGTGGAAGAAACTATAAAATATATTAACATTCTAAAAATGTTTTAATAAAGATGAAACATTGTTTTTCTATTATGATGAATTCCATTCTAAATAAACTGTTTAGTCTTAAGGAAAAAAAATGGAAATCCAAGTTACTTGTTTTTGAATAGAGAACAGTTAGGCTACCAATAACTAACCAATGTAATGAATTCGCATGAAGTCACGTGCATACATGCATATGTATAACTACATAAATCATTTTTTCACAATAATATACTGAATGGGTAACTTAATTTTAAGAATTCTTGGGCCAGGGATTTAGTTCAGTGGCATAAGCTCCTATAAATATTATATATAAATATATATAAGGATGTTTCTGTATCATGAAAAGTAGTATCGTGAACTAAGAACAATCAACTTTTTAAATGGGGTAGGAAGCAGTAAGCAAAAGTGTCCAAATGTAGTCCTGGGGACTCCATTCCACTTGTTAGAAAACTAATTGGCTGAGACCTAGATTCCTCGTCCTGTCAAGGAGAAACTATTCCTTTGCTGTTTCTCCAAGAATGCAAGACTTCTTACTGAGAAGTGGAAGTGTACACTTGTATTGCATCTCAGCATTTGCAAGGCAAGGCAGCTAGCTTTGATTTGTTGATATCAACAGCATTCTGTGCCCATATTGATGAGTTTGTTCTCCTACAGTTTCCTTAAGAAGCAAGCGTGAGAAATAGGTAGCTGTCCCTCTAGTTTGCCTTGTCATAGCTCCTTGTGGACAGGTAGAAAAATCAAGAAATTCCTGTGTTTTTATTTTACCCTAATTTCTCATGTGGGACATGGCAAATATCTAGAATTCTGCATGCTACAATCTAAAATGAGAAAGCAAAGAAAATACCATAATATGTTCTTCCTATTGTAAAAAGAAAAGAAATAATAGGTGGCTAGAGGTGTGGACACATTAGTGACATTCTCTGAGAAGCAAGTAGAATTATATGTGTAAGAGGTTTAGTGGAGGAAATGCTTACAAAGGAAAAAAAATGGGGAAAAAACCTAAGGGTATGTTTGGGTCATCACATTGTGATGCAAAACTAATCCTGGTGATGTAGAGAAAGGAAGATACATTTGGGCAAGAAATGTCTTGTTCTTTGGTGTAGTTCTAAGAAGATTTCAGCTAAGCTGGTGCAAAGTCCTTGATCCAAATGCCCTGCATTTCTCAGAACAAGTTCATCTTAGTATCCCAGGCAAGACCATGGCAAATGTGATTTTCATACCAGTGCCGTGATGGATTTCAGAAGGCAGTGGCTGGGGACCTCTGTCAACTATGCTTTCTTCAGACAGAGATCTGAAAGGCTCATTCTTATGGATACCACCGTGTAGTTTTCAGATAAGAGGAAAATTTGTAGATAATATAAAGATATGCTTGGAAACATCAAGAAGATCAACTGCAAAACATTTATTATGTAAGAGACAGTATAAAATTCATCTACAGGCCTGGAGATGTTCAGGAATAAAAGATGAAATTGTTTTGCAGGTGAGAAAGAACACTATTGCTATAGGATGTGGTGCAACAGGACTTTATCCATAGTTCCATATTTTCAGGACTAATAATAATAAACCAATCGCACATACAAACCTACAAATACTTATGGCTGTTCAGGTTTCATTTGCTAATTTAAAAACAGAAGAAATATAATTTAATAAATTATAGCAACATTGTTATGGAAAAATATGAAAAATGGCTATATATAACTTAAAAAATAAAGATGTAAATTAATGTGCCTTGACATACACACTGAAATAGTTATTTAATAAATCAGTCACTTCAAAGAATACTGTGCTGAAATGGTAAGATTTTCAAAATAATTGAAATTTAGCAGTATATAAATTATTTTCTGAAATGTGATTCTGATTCATATACATGCACCCATACATAAAATTGAATGCAAAATAATAATTTTAAATTTTCATGCATAATTATTGTGGGTTAACTTAGGAATAGTTTAATGTTTTATCATTTGTGCTTTTTAGTTCTTTTTGAGTTTCCCATTAGGCATGAAGCACAAAGTCAGAAAATAATTTTGTAAAATAAATATAAAATGTCCAGCCAGGAGTGGTGGCACTTGACTATAATCCCAGCACTTGGGAGGCTGAGGCAAGAGGATCATCAAAAGTTCGAGGCCAGCTTGGTCTACATAAAGGAATTCAAGGTCAGCCTGCACTACATAGCAAGACCTTGTCTCAACAATTTTTTAAATGTCCAACTGCTATAGTAAAAATGTGATCATAACTAATGTTTTTTGTCATATATTTCTGGTTTTTCCTTCCAAGTATATGGTAGTAATGCATTTCCTGGTGGCCTTATGGTTACAAGAGGCTGTATGAGTAGATCAAAACAGTTAATTAAAAGCAAAAGCGTGATGTGTTGCTTCCAGCATGGGATATTTAATTGCTGATGTAAATATTCTCTTTTATCTCTTCCATGATGCCCAAAAGTGCTGAAAGTGTGGCTGCTTAATCAGTTTGAACACCTGAAAAGGTACCATGAAGATCAAAGCCCTTGTGAAAACCTGTGATTATGTATACAGAGTGCAAAATGAACTTGTGTTCCTTTCAGCACTGGGATACACAAGTTGTAGTTTCTGTAACATAATGTAGCCTTTTAAGATTGATACAAAACTGATGCCAGAAAAGAGGGACTGCTAGAACAAAAGCTCAAGTCTGAAGAATTAGCTTCAAGACTAGATGTCATAAAGGCAACACTCTGGTGCAGGAGACAAAGAAGAATCGAAGGAGGGAGGCAGAAAGAGACAGGCAGAGAAAAACAGAGGCAGAGAGAGCGAGATAGAGTCAAAGGATCTCAAAAGTAACTATAAAAAACTTCAGTGGTAAATATGCGAAATATTAACGACCTTAGTGTAATCATGTGAAACCATGTAACAAATCTTAAGATACATTTTACCAAATGTCTAATCAACACTCTTGAAAAAGGTCAAGGGTGTGAAATACATAGAAAGAATAAAATACTCTCACCTAGTAGAGGAGGCTAAAGAGATACAAGAAGTATTACAAGGTTGGGCCCTGGAAAAAACATTGATGGGAATCCTGTTGCCATTTAATTTGTTCTGTTATCTAGTTGCTATTAATAATTACATTTATTATACTATTGTTATATAAGATATCAGTATTAGTGGAATCTGGATGAAAGGATGAACTTTGTATTATCTTAAAAACTTTTTTTTTGTAAATTTAAAATATTTGTGCATACATGTATATATACATTTGCCCATGGAACAAACTAGAACAGAATGAAAAGAAACTAAAAACTTATAAAACTTTATTTTGCAGTTCTTTGAGGCATAAGGCAGTATTTGGTTTCTAAGCATTTATATTTTTGGATAACATTTGGTAATATACATAAAATTTCCTGTTAAAAAGTCTGATCAACACATAATATGTAAGAGAAACCAAACTAAATTGCTATCATACATCATTTTGAGTATGTTATTTCATTTCATAATAAATAGATGACATTTCACCTTTGTAAGTTAATCCTCGATATTGGTAGAATTGAGAAAAATAAGTCATTGACCATGTCCAGATGGGCGAAGAAATTTAGCTTTTGGCAAAGCAGACCAATTGCACCATAGTTAAGATATTTACCTACTAAATTACTGCTACATTATAAAGATAACCTTTGAATTTCTCCTAGCACTACTGTTATTACAATGTATCATTATGGCACAGTTTGTCAAATGAGAAGAATTGAAATTTTAATATGTATTTCTTGCTGATTGTCCTATTTGTCCATTTTACATGTACTGTAAATGAGAATGTCATGCAATAATTAAATCATCACAATATTATTGTCTGATTGCCAAAAACTGTATTTCAACATAAGATGATATGTATAATTAATTCAATGTAATTCAGCCAGTTGTTATATTTTAAGAACAACTTGTATCCCTCAGCTTGTTTTTTATGTTTTCTCCTGTCCCATGTTTTTGAGAGAAAGTCTTATTAGGTCAGCAGGAAACATTCTTGAATATCAAATATTTAACACAATGGAACCATGACTTTCAAATGGTATCTATCAGGTTTCCGCAAGGAACAGAGAATTTCAGTCATAGGATATATTTTTGACATTGGGTAAGAGATTGAGAAAAACAGATTTTTAAATATTGGGTAAGATATAAAAACTTTGACTTGTGCATAAAATATTACAACATAGAAATACCTTCAATTTTCATAATCAGAAGTTCTCCAGAAAAATGCTGTGAAGTTATTAACTTTTAAAATTGTAAGAAGGATAGATAAGTGCCCACCTGGCAAGCACAAGGTCATGAATTTGATACCTGGAGCTGAAACATACAAACAAAAAACAAATAAATAAAATAGTAAGAAAAAATAGCAAAGAAAAATAAAGAGTTTTTTTTAATAATGATGACATAAAAATAAATAAGATGCCAAACAGGTAGCATATTCTACAGACTACAAATGTTAAGTGCATGACAATAAATTTTAAATACTCATAAAACTTTCCCTCTAATTATGGCATTGTCATGACATTTTATTGACTTCTTTCTAAATCATGCAGAATATAGCTTATTACTTCTTTCTGTATAGTAGATATGCAAATAGCACTTACTCAAACTGATTTAATGGAATTTTTTGTTTAAAATTTTGGTAAACAAAGGAAATTTCTACATTTAATCTACTCATTCAATTGCATCATGGAATGTTCTATTAACAAAACATTTTCCTAACAATAATACATTAAGGTAGTGATTGGACTTTATCAGAAATTAAATACAAATGCTTTTTTATTCTGCACAAGAAGAGTCTTGAAAAACTAACATTATCTTCCCAAAACATTCAGCTTCACATGTAAATATTTAGGTACAACTTAGTTCCTGACAAGTTTTCTCTTAACACAAAACTACATTTTTATTAACTGCACTCCAAGGATTGTTTTCCATCAGGTATTTTGAGCTTTTGATTTTAGCTTGATTAGTAGACCAGTGACTTGGAATTATAATGTTAGTTACGAAGGCCTTTTCAAGACAAGTCAAACAAGAAATAACAATCTTGCTGGTGTCTATTTCACAGAGCAATCTGGACACAGTAGTTGCACATTGTGATGAATCAGCACAAATTCTATATTTTATGTGTGGGACAATGTGAGGTGCTGAGAACTTTATGTAGGGAAAGGTTATAATTTCTACCCTTGAGGAATTTCTGACATTTACTTGAGGAGGTAGAAAACTAGAGTATTGTTCCTATATGTCAAAGTATGGTTACGGCAACCATTCTGAGTTTAACAACTGTGGATGGTCAAGGTGTAACTTTTCTTAATGCTGGTATACAAATTATGTATTTATCTTACTATTATTCCCTATATCATTGCATATCCTTCTTACTGGATTACAAATATCATGAAGGACCATATTAGCAGCCACTTCTTTGTTCCTGATTCATCTGTAAAAAGTCCTATAAAGGACTTTTTAGAATACTGTAAGTAGTCAAGAAACATGCTGAGTTTGCTTTGAAATTCTCTGTTGCAGCATGAGTGAATTTGTCTTTTTAGTTTACATTCTCTGTCCTTTGCCTTTTCCTTAAATCATAGAGGTATATGGTATGTTTAGGAAAAAAGTACCAAGAGGCAGAGATAAAATAAAATCATGAATTACAGTTATATCTGCCAGTAGTTGGAAAAATGGGTGGATTTCTCCACTCTGAAAATTTTGAAGGATCTAAAACCCTTCCAGTGATTAAGAGTGAGAATGTTTTTGTTCATTTGTTTGCTTGCTTGCTTGCTTTGCTTTCTACAAAGAACCATTTCTGAAGGACTTGATCCTGGAGAATGAGGGCAGGCAAGATATAGGGTTACAGGAATAGGAGAAAGGAGAGGAAGGTCTTGTAGAAGTGGATCATCTGTGCACTGAAAAATTACTGCAAGGAACACAATGAATTTTATATTGTCCTTTAGATGCCTTATTTATGGCATTCTGATTACATTTTGTAAGATATACTCTAATGGATTTTTTCTTCTGTTATACTTTTGTAGGTATTATAAACGTACCTAAGGAATATCATAGAATGTTAGGTCTGGAAAAGACTGAAAATTTAAATTTAAGAAGATCTCTCTTCTTCTCTTCCCTCCCTCCCTCCCTCC